>JADRCH010000596.1:0-36462 GCA_019843965.1 Rhynchomys soricoides | reverse complement strand
AACACATACTGGAGAGAAACCCTATGAATGTAGTCAATGTGGTAAAGTCTTTGCACATGACAGTACTCTCAAATATCATAAAAAGAATCATACTGAACAGTCCCTATAAATGTAATCACTGTGTTTGAGCCTTTGAAAATCACAGTTGTCTTCAGAAACATGAAAGGAATCATCTGGGAGAGGAACCCTATGAAGGTCGGTAAGGCCTTTGCACATTGCTGTAGTCTACATCATTGTGTAAGTATTCATACTGCAGAGAAACCATATGAGCAGAAGAAATGTGGTAAAGCTTCTGCACATCACCGTTATCTCTTAATGTAGAAAAGAACAGATGGTAGAGAGAAATCCTACAAGCATGATAGAAGTGATAAACACTATCACTTCTATCATTTACAACACAGCATCCCTGAATACATTTAAGAAAACATACAGGTGAGAAACACTACGATGTGGTAAACCCATTGCATAACATGGTCATCTTTGAATAAAAGAACACATACTAGAGAGAAACACTATGAAGGTATTCAATATGGTGAAGTTATTGCATGTCATAGTTGGTCTCCAGACACACACACACACACACACACACACACACACACACACACACACACAAATAATGCTGGAGAGAAACCCTACAAATATAATTGATGTGATACACCATTTTTACAACACAGTTATCTTCAAATGCATCAAAGAAAACTGAAGAGAAACCCTGTGAATATATGCTGTGTGGTAAAGCCTTTTCATATTATGTAAAAGAATATATACCGGAGCAAAACCCTCCAAAGTCTTTATGTCACAGTCCTCTTCAAAGGCATGCATAGAATCATCTTGGAGAAAAACCTTATAAATGTATTTAATATTGTAAATCTTGGACATTTCTGTAACCTTCACCATCATAACAGTATTCATCCTGGAGCAAAACCATGTGAGTGCAAGCAATGTAAAACCTTTGCGTGGCAGTTATCACCAAGTGCAGAAAACAATACACACTGGAGACAAACCTTATGAATGGTCTCACTGTGGTAAAACCTTTGCACACCACAGTAGTCTCTGAATGCATAGATAACACATTCTGGAGAGAAACCTTCTAAATGTAATAAAATACTTGTGTGTGACAGTTATCTTTGAATATATAAAAGAACACATACTGGAGAGAAAACCTATGAATAAAAGCAATGTGTTAATGCCTTTGAATATAGAAGTAGTTTTTTCATAATAAAAGGAAATCATAAAGCAGAGAAACTATAAATGTAGTTAAACTTTTATGTTTCAGTTTAGTCTTTACAAAAGAGTAAAACCTTTAGTGTGTAGCCAATCTGTTAAACCTATGTATATCACAGTAATGTTTGAGGATGTGAAAGGATTCATAATAAAGGGCATCTGACTATAAAAGATCTGGTAAGATCATTAGGTTCAGCTACACAAGATTATTCTGGAGAAAAATAATCTGACAAGTGTCACCCATCTATTCAAGCACAATGTTCCCCTTTATTTTAAATGCAGCTACAAACTCATCTGGACAAAACCACTATAGATTTAGATGATAAGCTCATAACCCTTTTAGATTTCACACTTCTTAATTACACAGAAACATCAACCAGTTATAGAACTTTATGGGTGTGTATTAATGTCTTTTCTGTTGCTGTGATAAAACATGTCTAAGTCAGCCTGTAAACCAGTTTAATTTGGCTTACGTTTCCACACCATCAAAGTAGTTCATCAGTTGTGAGACATGGCAGCTAAAGGAGGAAGCTCAGAGCTCACATCTTCACCCTGCAGCATGTAGCAAGGAGTGGGAACTGGAAATGGCATGTGGATGTGAACTCTCAAGCCCACATCAGTGACAGTTCGTCCACCAGGGCAGCATTTGTTAAATCTTCTCAAATCAACTTAGAAGGATTGATATGTCTGACTGCAAACATACATTCTTGTTTTCTCTTCTATGAATTAAACCATGATCAGGAAATCCTATAGGTAAGCCTTTAGATGCCTCAACACCATTGTTACAGGAATGAATGCTTACACAAGAACATTCGTGAGTAGAAATTTATTTGTTTAATGATTTGTTTAATTTTAATTGTGATGTCAGTGTAGTTTTATATGGCTTTGTACATGTGCATGCTGGTTCCAAGAGCCCTTTGGGCCATTCTGGGGCAGGAAGTATAGGAAGTCATAAAAACCCTGACCCTTAGTCCTTGAAATAAACTTGTCTTATGTTTCGCCATGCCTCTACCCCTATAAATATCTGAAAGCGTTTATCTATTATGTTGACATCAGGTAATAAGAAAAACATTCATACACAGGAAAAATCCTATTCTTACAATTTGGTAAAGATTTTGACATCACATTCATTCACCAGAAAAATTATTGCTGCACACCTTTTTCTTAATAGCCTTGAAACATGTAAATCACCATAGTCATGCAAGTCTGATGGTTCATATCTCTGCATGTGGTTTATATTTTGACATTTTTTTTTCGAGACAGGGCTTCTCTGTGTAGCCCTGACTGTCCTGGAACTCACTCTATAGACCAGGCTGGCCTTGAACTCAGAAATCCACCTGCCTCTGCCTCCCAAGTGCTGGGATTAAAGGCGTGCGCCACCACTGCCTGGCTATATTTTGACAATTTTGAAGTTGGTTTTGTAGTGTGCTATATGTGTGACAAATCAATTTTTAAAGCTTAGTTGATGGTCCTTATACTGCTTTTGTGGCTATAGGTGTCTTCAATTGTGCTGGTGGCAGATGTCTTTTGGCTTCAATGTATATATCTATCAACTAAGTCGTCCATTGTTTATTTAAATACTGGACATCATGTAATCAATAGGTTTCAAGCAAGGGTGTCTGAATGCATGGGAGCTCTTGTTCCTAATATTGTTTGTCGTATTTTCAGAAATTCCCTAGAGGTGTTGTTTGTTATTCAGCCTGGTTTGGATGTCAGCAATTAGTTAGGGCTACATAGAACGCTAGATTTTCATGTGTTGCCCTCCTGAGTAGAAGTCCAAAATGAGAAGATTTACCCCCAATATATCATGTTTTGTCAACAAGGTTTAACAACATTAATGTTAAAGTGCTTAATAGAACAGAATATAAAAAAAATTAAATACATAATGTGTATATCCAAAGTAACATTTTCACCTATCTTTTAGAGATGAAGTAGAATAATCTGCAATCAAATGTATATATCACAACATAGGTTGATATGCTGTAGATATGCATATATTATTTGGCATTCTATGCTTCTTCATGTCCCCAGTAATTATCCATTTATCACTTCATCTTGAACTACTGACTTTTATGAGAATTACCTAGAAATGCTAGACAATGTAACAGGAATAATATTTATTAAAAAAAATCTGGGGTGTGTGTGTGTGTGTGTGTGTGTGTGTGTGTGTGTAATGTGATTATAGGCTTTTAGGTCATGGCAGGTATATGGAGAGTGGAAGACAACTTTGTGTGGTCCACTTTTGGCCATTGATATATAATATAATAATTACGATCAGATTTCCAGTTTTGCACTCCATGGATGTTTCCTGCTGAGCCACCTCACTGATGCTCAAATAAGATTAGTTCAGCCGGGCAATGGTGGTGCACGCCTTTAATCCCAGCACTTGGGAGGCAGAGACAGGCGGATTTCTGAGTTCAAGGCCAGCCTGGTCGACAGAGTGAGTTCCAGGACAGCCAGGGCTACACAGAGAAACCCTGTCTCAAAAAAAAAAAAAAATTAATGATTACATCAGTAAGTTATTGTCCTCAGATTATAAACATACTGCCATATAAGGATGAAGGAAAACAGGACAAGTTAAATAATAAATTGTATTTGGAAAGGAAAATCATATAATGCTTTGTTTTAGATTGGGTTAAGTTATTCTGAGGAGTAAACACTTGTACATAACACTTTTTCTGAATGAAAATGAATGACCTGAATGCCAGAGAAATGTGTTAGTGTGTAAAGTTGCTTGCTGCTAAGCCTGATAACCTCAGTGTAATCTCTGAGACCCATATTAATCCTACAAAGTTTTCTCTTGTTTCTAAATTTGGGCTTATACACACTCATATTCTAATACATGCATAAATAATTTTAAATCTAAATAAGGGCCAATGAGTTTGCTTGCAGCCAAACAACTCAGTTGGTTTTATATCTAGAACTTATATAATGGAAGTGCACAAGAGAGAGCTGTAAATTGTCCTCTCACTGCTACATATATACCATGTAGCAGGAGCATACACACAAACACAGTTCCAACATTTTAAATAGTTAAAATTAGCAGAGGAAAGAAAAGAACCCAATTTTAGAGAATGTATGAAGTGATTTGCCAATTTAAGTTATTATTAAATATCAGGAAATATTTCTATTCATCAGAACAGTGATGTTTTCTTTTTAAATGTTTTATCCTTTAATTCTTTTATTCAAAGCTAAGTCACTTAAAAAACATCTCAGCTAGGTTTACGAGTGTTTTCCTATAATCTCAGAACTTGGGAGATAGTGGCACGCCAATCTGTCTGAGTTTGAGGCCAACCTGGTCCATGTAGTGAGTTCCACAATAGTCATGGCTATGTAGGGTATCCTGTCTTAAAAAATAAAGAATATATCTCAAATTTTAGAAAATTTCCTGATATAGTTTGGCTGGACTCTGACTTATTTTTGTAAATCTTTTTAAATTTTGCCTATTCATTAATTTATTTTACATTATACTCACTGTACCCCTCAAGTTACCCCTCTCACCATGCTTTAACCACCCCTGGATATCCCCCTAACCTAACACATCCAGTCTCTACAAGGCTAGGCGCTTCCTCTCTCAGCAAGGCCAGACAAGGCAGGCCAGCTAGAACATATTCCACATACAACAGGCAATATCTTTTGGGATAACCCCTCCAGTTGTTTGGGACCCACATGAAGACCAAGCTGTGTATCTGCGTATCTATGAGGGAAGGCACAGATGGCGGTTCAGCCTTTGAGAGCCCCAAGGGTCCAGGTTAGATGATTCTGTTGCTCTTCCTATGGAGTTCCTCTTGGGATAAGGGAGGCACCAAGGATCAATGGGGTGTCCTTAGTTGTGACTCACAGCATTAGGGATATGGATCCAGGGGAAGCTGCCTCCTAAGGCCAGGCAGGAACCCTGGTGAAGCCATGGGGACACCCATCCACTGTTAAAACTTGCAACCCAAAACTTATCCTGTCTTCAAGAAATGCAGGGGATTGAGGATGGAGCAGGGGAATAGCCAACCAATAAGGGCCAAACTTGAGACCCATCCTATGGGTAAGCACTGATCCCTGACACTATTAATGATTCTCTTTAATGACTGCAGACAGGAATATAGCATGGCTGTCCTCTGAGAGGCTCCACCCACCAACTGACTTGGACAGATGGAGACACCCGCAGCCAAACCAAAGCTTTTTAAACTTTATTCACAACTAAAGAATTGTGTTATCCATCAAAATAAGCACTGTGGAGAGTTCATTCACAGAGGAATAGAAATCTACTGAATCCTTCAACAGTCATCTAGAGGAACTTTCATAACCTTCAAGTGATAGGACACAGGAGTAATGGAGCATCTTCATCTTCTGCATTACCATGACACATTTGAGAGCTGGAGAATTTGATCAACAGTACTTCACCTCTTGGGTACCCAAGTTTGGTTTCTAGCACCCACATCAGATAGCTGAGAGCTAATTGTATGTCCAGGTCCAGGACATCGATGCAATCTGGCCTTCTAGGGCACCAGAAATGAAAGTGCCGTGTGTTTGTGTGTGACAAGTACCGGTGGAGACCAGAGTGTGCCATCAGATCCTCCATGACAGAAACTACAAATAGTTATCAAGCTTTCTTGTAGGTGCTGGGAATTAGAGTATGGCCCTGTGGATGAACAGCCAGTTCTCTTAGGGGATGAGCTATCTATTTATCTCCATGAACAGTCATAGCAGTAAGTTGTGAATGGCTGATCCTAAGTTCATCTTTACCTCAGCCTCATTGACCCATAAGAAGTAATATTGATAGCATCAGAAACTTACACTTGATGCTTAAAGAAGTTTCCTAGCCTAAATCTCCACAAAATGAGGAATGATAAGAGAAACTGAAAATTCACATTTTTAAAAATTATTTATATAAAAGATTTATTTATTTAATGAATATGAGTATACTGTAGCTGTACAGATGGTTGTGAGCCACCATGTGGTTGCTGAGATTTGAACTCAGGACCTTCAGAAGAGCAGTCAGTGGTCTTAACTGCTGAGCCATCTCTCCAGCCACCTTATTTATTTATTTTATGTGAGTACACTGTAGCTGCCTTCAGACACACCAGAAGAGGGCATTTGATCTCATTACAGATAGCTGTGAGCCACCATGTGGTTGCTAAGAATTGAACTCAGGACCTCTGGTATAGCAGTCAGTGCTCTTAACCTCTGAGCCATTTGGAAGGGATGGAGAAAGGAGAAAGAGGGTGGAAAGTGATGCAATGTATTCTAATTAAAATGTAAAAAGCAAAGCAAAATAAAACAAACAAAAAAGTAAAAAGCTGCAACAAAAATAGGATACTAGTTAAGATTACTGGTTGTTGCTATAGAGGACCCAGTTTCTATTCACAGAAATGACCTGGTAGCTAATCATCTCTCATAACCCCAGTCCCAAGGGATCTGACGGACTTTGTATATATTGTGCACAGACACATGCATGAAAACACCCATGTACATAAAATGAAAGCTTAAAACAGATTTTCTCTACCATGCTGTCCTAGCCCCAAGTCAGTCAGTCACATTTCGATCACACACACACACACACACACACACACACACACCCACAATTTGCACGAGGAGCATGGGTTCTGCCTTCAAACCAGAATAGGAGAAATAGTTTCTTGTGTCCAGTGCTGGGAATAATCAGGGTAGACAATCAGCTCCTGGAGTCACTGTAATGAACGCGGACTTGAAAATGCCAGGGCGTTTGTTTGTTTGTTTGTTTTGTTTTTAATTTCCCAACATGTATTAATCCCATATTATGTGAATGAAGGGTGACCAGATTGGTGGGTATCCTATTTGGGGAGGTTTGCTTCATCCCATGAATAATGAATTTCCAGCTAGGGGGCACTCCTTTATAGATAAGTCCAATGCATTTGCAGAGTTAAGTCAACTCAGAATTGAGAAAGAGGCCATTGGCTGTAGCTGTGAATTTGATTGTTCAAACATATCTTTTAATGCCATTCCCTCTTCCAGGAAATCACTTCTTGTCTCGTGATTAATTTTATTCTCCAATGTTATCTAGTCATTAAGAATTTCTTTCATCTTTTCACAATGCTACTGATTATTTCATTCAGAACAATGTCTCCTGTATCTCAGGCTTGGTTTTGCTCTATTGTTGAAAACTGCTATGAGCACACAGTCCTGCCTCTGCTGCCAAGTGCTGGGAAGACAGACAGTCTTGCAACTTCTAGCAGGCTCTGGACTGGTCAGTGAAAAGGAAAACTAGACTAGTGAATGAGTGTCCTCCAATCTCTCTGGCTTTTATTGGGACTTAGAAATGAAAAGAGACCTATGCAAGAATTGAGTTCTATGATTAACTTGGAAGCTTGCATTGTCATAGCAAATAATGGGATGGGGAAGATAGGAAAACTTTCTTGCTTTGATAGTTGTCGATATTAGCAATGAGTACTGAGGTAATCAATTTTAGATGGTCAACTAGTGTCTGGACTGGCCATTTCTCGCATCCACACACCAGGCAACCAAGAATTTCAACTTTAAAAGAAACCCTGAAAGTCCCAGATGCCAGAGACTCAGGTTCTCAGGACCCCTCAGTGAGGACATTAAGAGAAATTCCCAACAAAAGGGAGATAGAAACTGTAGAGACCATATCCAGTGGATAGTCACAGTCCCCAGTCGAGGGATGAGGACACCTATTAATGTAAAAAATATTAATTCATAATTCTTCCTGTCAAAAGGAAATGCAGGGATAAAGAGTGGAGCAGAAACTGAAGGAAAGGCCATCCAGAGACTGTACCACCTAGGGATCCATCCAATCTGCTGATCCCAAACCCAGACACTATTGATGATGCTAAGAAGTGCTTACTGACAGGAGCCTGGTATAGCTGTCCCTTGAGAGGCTCTGCCATAGCTGAACCAATACAGATGCGGATGTACACAACCAAACATTTAACTGAGCGTGGGGATCCCAATGGGGTAGTTAGGGCAAGGACTGTAGGAGTTGAAGGGGTTTGTAACCTCATAGGAAGAACAACAATATCAACCAAACACCCCCCCCCCCCCCAAAAAAAAACCACCTAGGGACTAAATCACCAACCAAAGAGTACACATGGGTACCCATGGCTCCAGCTGGGTATGTAGCAGAGTATTGCCTTATCTGACATCACTGGGTGGGGAGCCCCTTGGTCCTGTGGAGACTGGATGACCCAGGATAGGGGAATGCTAGGCCACTGAGGCTGGAGAGGGTGGGCAGGTGGGGGAGCACCCTCATAAAGGCAGGGGGAAAGGAGGAGGGAAAATGAGGAAGGGAGGATAACATTTGAAATGTAAATAAATAAAATAACCAATAGAAAAAAGGAAAAAAAAAACCCCTGAACTTATTGTGAAACAAGTTACTGTAATTCAACCAAAATAGAAGCTCAGGAGTGCCCCGCCTAACAGAGCTGCACATTTCCAGGTTTAAGATGTTCGTCCTGAGAGAAAAGGCATAGGTAAAACCTGGTGTTCTCTATGACAGCTCTCTAGTCTCTAGGGTCATTAAGTCTGGTTCCACTAGTTAAAATAACTAATATTATAATCCATCATCCCCTCCCCCTCTCTCCTGCCTCCAAGCCCTGCCATAGATTCTTCACTGTTGTTTCAATTTACATCCTCTTTGCTTTGACAACAGTTATTATTTGAATGTGACCTATGTTTGGCTGCAGGAACTCACACCATTGAATCAAAGGATGACTGCGTAAAACATTGAGTGTGTAATGCAATGTGCACACAAGGGATCCTGTGCCCAGAAGAGGAAGCAAAAGTGCTGTGGGAGATGTGAAAAACTTCTACAGAACTATACAATTTCCACTATGAGACCCTGTCTGCCCCTAGGGTGGAAGGGCACAGCTGGAAAGCCATGTGCTGTTTGAGTCAGTTGATATCTGCTCAATAAGTAGGGTAGCTGCTACTGTCCTGGGGCCAAGCTGGGTGACCCTAGCTACTGATGCACTATGGTAAAGCCTAGGAATCAGGAACACTAGTGGGAGATAGCTTGCTTGTTCTTCCCAGAATTCTTCTCTTATGCAGCTGTAGGGAGTTGTGAGGGGGACCACAAGCCATGCTGTGGTGAGTGTGTGTGTGTGTGGAGGCACTGTCCCAAGACCAGGACAAGCAGATTAGCTGAATTATCAAAGTCTGATCTGGTACAATTGGAATGGACTGTGAGCCATATTGTAGTTCTGTTGTTAAATGTGGTGATCTGTGCAGGGGCCTTAGACTCTCAGTCATCCTGAGTGTAGATTCCATGGGGAGGGTGAGGATCTGCAGCCCTTGCAATGGTAAGCTGTGGTGCATACAATACCCATTTAGGGTACACATACACACACACACACACACACACACACAGGTACTGCTTTTGGTGTGCATTGTGAAGACAGTTTGTAAAAATGAAGGTCTGGTTTTTAGAGTTTTGAATATTGCATTTCACATTCAGTTTTGTGTGACAAATTTTCCAAATAGTTTAGAAACTGGCAGAAAGGAGGTAATGGGGATTATCCTTCAGCAATATTATACTGGAATCATTTTAACTTTTCATGACCAACAGCCACAATGGTATCATTCATTGAAATTCTACTCTAGGGCCCAAAAGGAACTTCTGAGGTGAAGAGATTTCTCAGGTGTGCATGGTATTGTGAAGGTGGATAGAGAACATTCCACATCTTGTATCTTGATCCATGTGGCAGGAAGCAGACCTTAAATCAGTCTTCCGCATAGTTTTGTGTGTGGGCTTCAGTGGGACTGGGTTTGCCATAAACCAAAAGGGGGCATTAGTGCCTGCTGAGTCATCCATTGCCCTCTTTTCTGATCATCTCCATTTCCAAAATGAGCTGTAGATCATGGTGCCTCTCTGGAAGATAGATCAGTAGTAGCTGGAGGGTCAGAAATATAACAGGGGTTTTTGTGAATTAGTTTATGCAAATTCTGGAGTCTGTATTTATTCATCCCTATACACATACAATCATAGGGAACATTGGTCAAATTCATGTTTCCCTTTTCCTGGTAGAATTTCATATATATGCACATCTTTGTTCTATGAGCTTTCCTCTTACCACCACTTCCATTCCTCATAGTATCCCATAAATTTGCATATTCTTTATATTCATTTTCATTGAATTCTAGAAAGTCTTTAATAATTTTCTTTATGTTGCAAAACAATTTTCTTTTTTTCTTTTTTCATTTTCTTTTTCTTTTATTTATTTATTTATTTATTTATTTATTTATTTTTGGTTTTTCGAGACAGGGTTTCTCTGTATAGCCCTGGCTGTCCTGGAACTCACTCTGTAGACCAGGCTGGCCTCAAACTAAGAAATTCACCTGCCTCTGCCTCCCAAGTGCTGGGATTAAAAGGTGTGCGCTGCCACTGCCTGGCAGGAAACAATTTTCACTCAGTAAATAATTGTTCAGTTTGTCAAGTTGGTAAACTTTTGTTGTATGTATGTGTTGTTTTTGATATCTAGCTTTAATCCATGATGGTCTGATAGGATGCAGTGGGTTATCTCAGATTTTTGTTTTTGTATTGAGACTTTTAGTGTGTGCAAGTATGTGTTCCATTTTGGAGAAAGTTTCATGAACCTTTAAGAACATAGTGTATTCTTTTGCATTTAAGCGAAATATTCTGTAAATATTTCCTAGATACTTTTGGTTTATAATATCTGTTAGTTCTATTATTTCCCTGTTTAGTTTTTGTCTGGACGACCTCTCTATTGATATAAGTGGGATATTGAAGTCTTGTACTATCAGTCTGTGAGAATTAATGTGTGATATTACTTTCAAACCTTTTTCATTTACAAACGTAGGAGACCTTGTGTTTGAGGCATAGATGTTAAAAATTGAAATGTTATCTTGGTGGAGTTTTCTTTGGATGCATGTTTTTTGATTAATTTTCTTTACAATCTATTTTGTTAGATATTAAAATGGCTGCACCGGCTTGCTTCTTAGATCCCTTTGCTTAGAATATGTTTTCCATACTTTTACTTTCAGGAAATGTCTATTCTTGATATCGTAGGATATCTCCTGTATGAAGCAGAAGGATAAGTCCTGGTTTAGCATCCATTCCATTAATCTGTGTCTTTTTATTGGGGAACTGAGGCCACTGATATTAAAAGATGTCAAGGAAAGATGACCGTTTATTCCTGTTATTTTGTTGTTGCTGTTGTTGTTGTTGGTGGTGGTGGTGGTGGTGGTGGTGTGTGTATGTGTATGTGTGTGTGTATTCTTGCCTACTTTTGGTTTTGCCTATGCATAATTATGTATTTACTGTGTTTTCATGTGTGTAGAATATCTCATTGGTCTAGATTTTTTCTTCTAGGACCTTCTGTAGTGCTGCATTTATGGGTAGATAGTGTTTAAATTTGACTTTTTCATGGAATATCTTATTTTCTCTACTTATAAAAAGTTTTACTGTGTATAGTTATTGTACTGGCTGGTTTTGTGTGTCAACTTGATACAAGCTGGAGTTATCACAGAGAAACAAGCTTCATGTGAGGAAATGCCTCCATGAGATCCAGCTGTAAGGCATTTTCTCAATTAGTGATCAAGGGAGGAGGGCCCCTTGTGAGTGGTACCATCCCTGGGCTGGTAGTCTTGGGCTCTATACGAAAGCCAGCTGAGCAAGGCAGAGGAAGCAAGCCAGTAAGTAACATCCCTCCATGGTCTCTGCATCAGCTCCTGCTTCCTGATCGTCTTAGTTCCAGTTTTGACTTCCTTTGGTGATGAACAGCAGCATGGAAGTATAAGCTGAATTAACCCTTTCCTTCCCAACTTGCTTCTCAGCCATGATGTTTTGTGCAGGAATAGAAACTCTGACTAAGAAAGTTATTTTGGCTGGCATCTCTGCCATTTCTTATAGTCCGTAGCACATGTTTTCAAGCCCTTCTGGCTTTAGGTGTCCATTGAGAAGTCAGGTATAATTCGAATAGGTCTGCTTTCATGTGTTGGTCATTTTTCTTTTAGCTTTTAATATTCTTTCTTTGTTCCCTATGTTTAGTATATTAATTATTACATGGTGAAGAAACTTTCCTTTCTAGTCCAATCTATTTGGTGTATTGATTGCTTCTTGTACCTTGATAGGCATGCCCTTCTTTAGTTTAGGAAAATGTTCTTCCATAATTTTTTTGAAAATATTTTCTGGGCCTTTAGTCTATGATACTCCTCTTCTTCTAGTCCTGTTATTTGTAGGTATGGTCTTTTCTTTAAGGGACTAGATGCCCCAGGGTAGGATGGTACCCAAAGGAAAATATACTTCTCTGAGAAGGGGAGGGGGCAATAGAGAGAGTGATTTGTAAGAGTGTGACTGGGAACAGAGGAGGGAAGGGGCTGTGATCAGGATATAAGTGAATAAAAAAATAAAAATTAAGGATTAGTGGTGCTTCAGAAACCTCCCTGGTGTTCTGGAATGCATGGCCTGTGGTTGATCAGGGGAGTTTGAATCTGTGTCACAGAGATACATCAGGAACAGAAGGGTGGGGTGGTGGTGGATTTATATTATTTATATTATATTATTTTATATTATATATGATAGGGCTGGAATATATTTTTTGTACACATCAAGTTAGGCATATGTTGCTGTACTGAGCTTCACCCATATCATGAGTTTTGAAATTTATCAGAGAATATCATTTTGTCAAGTAAGACATGTATTCATGACATTAATATTGCCAGTGACCTTGAGTTACTGGATTTCAGGCGCATGACATTCTTCTTACATATTGTGTGTGTGTATTAAATATGAATATGAGTCTTTTGCCATGCACATGTGTACCACTTGTGATCTGTCTGGTACTCACCATAGTCAGCAGATTGCTTCAGAAACCCTGAACTTGGACTTAAAAATATTTTTGAGCCCCCAGGTAAGAACTGGAAATTGAGTCCATCTATTTGTAAGACCAGTAAATGCTCTTCATCACTGAGGAATATTTTCTACTCTATGTTGTTTATGATGAACATTCAGATTGCTAATGTTTTCATCTGTTTATTTGCAACTGCTTTAATATGTATTCTCCTTTCGCAAGTACCTATTAAGTTTGCAGTTTAACTTGGGACACTTCAGGTTTATGGAAGATGAATTCAGAAGAGTAGAGAATGCATAACTCTTTGCAGAAACTTCAGTGAAAGCCTCTGAGTTCTATCCTTTTTGCTTGCTTTATTGATTTTTAAGGAGGAGACTGGGTCTTAATACGAATCTCTGGCTATGCTGAAATTCTTTGCACAGTGTAAGCTGGCTCCAGCTGAGTGAAATGCTCCTGCTTCTTCCTGCTGAGTTCATGAGCCAATAAACCCAGCTTGCCCATCATTTTTGTCATCAGTAATTATTCACATTATTTCTCTGACATGTATTCACTCCTGTTAATTGTTTGGCTTGTCTTTATGTATGTCTGTGAATAAGAAGCAGTTCTCTTTCAAGGCTATATCTTATTCAAACCACACAGAAATTGTAAGGATCTGAAAACCCAGACTCAGATAGTATGCAAACACCAAGAGCATTTATTCTTCAGAAACAACCAGCATGGGTGTGTGTGTGTGTGGGGGTCAACCATTCTCTAAAATGTCAATCTCAGACAAAGTTATGCAGGCCTTCTTATAGGGAACTTGGCAAACTCTCTAGAAGGACTGTGTAATCTAAACTTTCATTTGTGGGTGCTAGGGCATCATAGGTCATCTGTGGTCTGCATTCCTATGTCCTGAACATTCAACCGTGTGATGGAATAGGGTTGCCCAGCACAAATAGGTCATTCTGAAATAAAATATTCCCCATTTTTGTGGTTATCTCCAGACTGTTCTTTGGGAGTGGATTTTATTATCTTGTTCTGGATTTTATGTTTTTATGATCTAGTTTCTGTGATTTATGGTCTGTTTCTGAAGCTGGTGCCTTACAGCCTCTTTTGGAATCAAGCCTGATCCTTAAATGGAAACAAATAGGCTTTATGTTGCTTTTTCAAAATAACATGGGGTGACCTTTGTTTTCATTTTTCTTTTAAATGACTTTATAATAGAATTATAACATCTATGTCATGGACTGAGTGTGGGAAGCATCTGAATCATATGAATATATTGTCAATGATAATATAATAATATAATATAATATAATATAATATACTATAATATAATAATATATTAATAATAATTAATATATTAATAATAAAATATAATAATAATATTATTAATATAATTAATTATAATAATTATAATATAATAATATAATAATTATAATAATAATTATAATTATAATAATAATTATATTATAATTATTATAATTAATATAATTACTATTAATATATTAATAATAATATAATATAATATAATATACTTTCAATGATGGCAGTAACAATCTTCACATGTATGGGGTAAGTTAGGGTACAGTGATGTATAATAATATGCATATGAGCTTCACTTAAGAAAAGTGGCTTCTTCTGGATCTTCTCAGAAAAGTCTTTATGAGCACGTGAGGATGGAAGCCTGTAGTAACCTGAAACTCAGTAAGACTGAGTTTTCTTTCACTTCGTCAAAAAAGGGCACAACCTTTTTTGGTTATTGATGCTCTTATGTAATACTCACTGGGAAAGAGGAAGAATGTGGTGAATAAATCCGGTATAGATTTATGGTTCACCAAGATAGTATCATAAATTTTGCAAAATTTTTAGTACTTCTGGCACTATATTTTAGGCTACAAATCGGAAGACCACAATATTGAAGAACATTGTCAAAGTACTAGAAGATATGGCAGGTAACTTCATGTGACAGCTCATACAAATATGCCTCTCAAGGAAATTTAGTATGCCCTCAATATATTGAGAAAAAGCAACATTGTAAATAACAGTGCTTAAGTGTATTGATGATTTTAAATTCTCACAAAACCATGTATCTCAATGTTAGTTACCTGATTTGTGTTTGAAAGGCATTCTTTTAAGAAATAAAACGAGGAAACAATGTCTTTAAAAAATCACCATTTTAATCATGGCCACATGAGACTGATAAAACTGTTAATATGTTTTGTTGCATAACACTCAGTTCTTACAAATATCATTCATGTTGAATAGTTGACAAGTATATGCCTCCCCTAAATAATAAGCAGATAGTCCATAGTAAAGCTGGTCTTATCTATATTCTTATAGTAAGTTTATTGTGTTTAGCAAGAGGGATATTTTATAACAATCAAGAAGTTTGTCATGGAGAAACCTTAATCCCTATAAGTCATGAAGAATTTATGCATAAGTAAAACTTTTAATATATCATCAATGTGTTAAAACCTTTGCATATTACAGTAGTCTTTGAGGACATAAGAGAACTTATAATGAAGGTTTTGATAGCCAAAAATTTAGTTAAATAAGATTATTTATTCTAGAGAAAACAATCTGACAAGTACTATTAATCTTTTCTAGCATTATCATATTTGTTTTTATTTTGTTTGCACCTAGAATTTTATATGGTCAAAAGCTCTATGAATGTAAATGATAAGGTAAACCATTTAGATTTCACAGTTCTTCTCAATTACGCAAAATAACTTATTGAGGTGTAAAATGTTATGGATATGTAGTAGTGTCTCCTGTTACAGGGGTAAAACAAAATGTGTAGGATAATTTTTAAAGGAGTTTAATCTGGCCAATGGTTCCAGAGGATTATGGGATCACCATGAAAGTGGCACAAGAAGTGTCGGACATGGCAGCTAATGCAGGAACCTCAGAGCTCCCATCCTCAACCAGAAGCGTGAAGCAGTGAGTGGGAACTGAATGTGATGTGGATGTAAACTCTCAAAGGCCACTCCCAGTGACAAATTTGCACCGGGAGGGCAGGATATCCCAAATCTTCCCAAAGGATAACACCAATAGAAAAGGATTAATTCTTTGACTTCAAGCCTCCATGCTTGCTTTCTGTTACATGTGATAAATCATTATGAAGAAAAACTCTGTAAGTAAGCATTTAGATGTTTCAATATCTAGATTACAGAAATGAACATTTACAGAAGAAAAAGTCATGAATAAAATTTTGTTTAATGATTTGTTTTAATTTTAATTATGTGTTGTTAGTCTGTCTTTGTGTGAGTATGTGCATTTTTGTACTGCATTCCAGGGACAGGCCCTTGTGTGTTTGTGTAGCATAAATTACAGGAAGTTTTCAAAAATCTGACTTTAGTCCTGAAAATGAAATTGTATTAACTGTTTCACCATGTCTCTAGGCCTATGTATATTTTTGTCTTTATATATCCTGAAAATAAGCAGGAACTCACACAAGAGAAAATTCTATTCATGAAAACAATTTGGGAAAGAATTTTGACATCAGAGTTGTCTCCAATTTTAAGAAAGAAATCTTTTTTTTTTTCATCTCTTTTTGAGCCTTGAAACAAGTAAAATATTTACCATATTCAATCAAGACTGATGATAGAAATCACTAAAATGTGGTTTCTATTTTGAAATACTTGGAAAATATATTAAACTGTGCTTTATGTATGTCAAAGCCATTTAGTGGATGTTATTGTGTGGTTCATATATTCCTTCTGTGGCCCCTGTATCATCTTCTATTGTGCTATCATTTGATAATAGGTATTTTTGTGATGAAATGTATAGAATGAAATGCCCACCATGTAGGTGAACCACTGTTTAGTTAAATGTCAGCATTGTAAGGTATTTCTTTTTATATAAGGTGTCTAAGGAAGGGGGGTGGGTCCTGCCCGATTTTATTTTCCACACTTTGACAAAATCTCTTGAAGGTTTTTTTTGTTTGTTACCCAGCCTGGCTAGGATGTCAGTAATTACTCAGGGCTATATTTGAACTCTAGATCCACATGTGTCAGCCTCCTGAGTACAAGTCCAGGGGTAGAAGATATATCCTGTACATGTCCTGTTTTGTCAACATACTTTTAACAATGTTAATGTTAAAATGCTTAATACAAGAGAATGTAAGAAATATTAAATACCTCATGTGTGTATCCAAAGCAGCATTTTCATGTACCTGGAAGATATGAAACAAGGAGGTAATAGGCAGTCAACTGTATATCTCATGACATACCTTGATGGACTATGGATATGTGTATATAACTGTACATCCCATGCTTCTTCGTGTCTCTACTAGTTGTCTACTTGACACTTCATTTTGAAGTACTGCTTCCTAAAGGAATCGTCTAGAGATTACACATAACTCAGTTATGTAATCATGTGTAAATCTCAGTTACACATGTAACTGTACTGAGATTTATTTTTTAAGAAATATTTTTCTCTCTCTCTCTCTCTCTCTCTCTCTCTCTCTCTCTCTGTGTGTGTGTGTGTGTGTGTGTGTAAAGTGATTATTGATTTATAGACCATTGCAGATTCATGGAAAGCAGAAGATAACTTTGTTGGATCACCTTTTGGCCACCTTCATATTGTCATCAATGTCAGGTTGCTGGCCGTGCACATGACAGACATTCCCCACTGGGCTGTCTCATTGTCGCTCAAATAAGATTAGTTGATTCATTACATAAGTAGACTACTGACTCCTTTTCACATTGTAAACATATTTTCATCCACGGATAGGGAAGTAAGGACAATTTGAATAATACTATTCTTTTCTCTTTTGTCTTGTGTTAGTTTATTCTGAGGACCAAACACTTGTTCATAACACTTTCTCAGAACGACAAATGAATGCAGAGGGTTATTTCAGTGAATAAATAGAGTTGTTTCTACACCTGATGACCTGAGTTCTTTCTCTGAGCATCCTACATTGTTCAAACTAGGTTTATCTTTTCTCATTATTGCACTTGGTCTTTTGCATATTTACACCCACACACCAGCACATACATAAATGTTTTTTAAACCCAAATAAGGAGCAGTGAAGTCACTTGCAGCTGAATTTGACCACCTGGGATTTATCTCTAGACCTCACATAGAAGAAGGAGAGATTACACCCATGTGAGGTTTCTTTTTAATGCAACATGCACAACATGGCACAAGTGTATACACACTGTAATACATGCATTGTAAGCGTATCCAGAATAGCTTAAAAAGAAATGACACTCAGACTATGGCCATTTTATTTGGCTTTGACAATTATTGGGGGTAACCCCTAATCTACTCTTTTAACTGCTGGCCTGGATACCTTCCCAGAGGTGTACCCCAGATACTAGCTGTTCCTCCTGGCCCTGAGTTTATGGTTCCTCTCCCCTCACTGAGTCCTCCTCTCTCCTCCTCCTTCCTTCTCCCTCTGATTTCTCCTCCTCCAATGATGTCACTCCAAAGCCACCTACCTCTAATGGCCCCCATAATAAGCTGTAGCCAATTTTATTTAACCAATAGTTTTGTTTGTTTTGTTTTGTTTTGTTTTGTTTTGTTTATTTTCAAGACAGGGTTTCTCTGTGTAGCCCTGGCTGTCCTGGAACTCACTCTGTAGACCAGGCTGGCCTTGAATTCAGAAATCCACCTGCCTCTGCCTCCCAAGTGCTGGGATTAAATGTGCGTGCCACCATTGCCCATCAAATTAACTTAACCAATAGTTTTAAATCAAGGAGCAAGGTTTGCAAAGCAAAACCTTTTAAACATGAGAAGTCACTGGCTGGTCTAGACCTTTGGGTATAGAATTTGGCATTACAGTATGTAAATGAAGTCTTGACTGGAACAATCTGAAAGGCTGGTTGAACCAAAGTCATTAGGAATCAACAGCCCTTTTTGAAATTGTTTTTGAAGCAAGTCTCTGGAAATAGCATCAGTTGAGGAAGGATCAGGCAGGGAGCTGAAACAGCGGGTCCTCTCAGTATTCTCGAGGGTGAACCCTGTCAGGACTCCCCCTCTAGTCATTCATTCTGCAATATACAAACCTTCCGTGCAATGCATAATTCTATAAAGACATTTGAATGGAATGTGCAGCATGCAAAGATCAATTAAGGGTGATTTACTACTCTTTGAGCAGATGAAAGACATTTGTCTTTCTTTAAAAGTTAAGTTTGGATATCCTATTGTAATATCAAATTTTATTTATACCATTTTTAAAATGGTATGAAAAGCTGTGAGGATTTTGTAGTCAACAAGGTCTATTGGCTATGCAAAGACATGGTTTTTAATGTCTCAGCCAATCTCAGAGCTGTTTTCAAGTTGCAGGGTCAGCACATACGTTACCTGTCTTGTTGATTTTGCCAATCTTCCTCTTTTTGTTTGTAGCCAAGATCTTCAGGGGGTCTTCCCTGGTCAAATCTTAAGTTTAATAATTTGGAGGGGAGGTATAGTTTTTCTTTTATTGTCTAACAGATGTAGAATCTTCCCCCTAGTATAACTTATATTTTTTCTTAATTTTGGAATGAGGACTCCTCTAGACTGATTTAATTTAGTAGTCCTTTCTAAAATTCAGTGTATCTTAACAGCTGTGTTATTTGTATCATTGACATTTTTAAAAATTAAAGTCAACAAAGCACATTTTAAAACTATTTTTGCAAAATATCCTATCCTCATTCTGTTCCATGAGCATTTTCTTTTTTCTTTCTTTCTTTGTTTTTTTTTTTGAGACAGGGTTTCTCTGCGTAGCCCTGGCTGTCCTGGAACTCACTCTGTAGACCAGGCTGGTCTCAAACTCAGAAATCCACCTGCCTCTGCCTCCCAAGTGCTGGGATTAAAGGCGTGTGCCACAACTACCTGGCAAGCATTTTCTTTAAAGCCCTGTTAGGTCTTTTTACAAGAGATTGACAGGTGACTGTACACTATATCCAGAATAGGCTTTATGTCATGATGTCTATAAAATTGTTGAAATTAATGGACAAAAATGTGGGACTGTCATCACTTTTACTCTGTAAAGGCATTTTCTTTTTCTTTTTTTTCTTCCTCTTTTTTAAAAAAGAACTATTTATTTATTCTATCTGCATGTATACCTGCATGCCAGAAGAGGGCATCAATCTCCATTATAGATGGTTGTAAGCTTCCATATGGTTGCTGGGAATTGAACTCAGGATATCTGTAGGAGCACCCAGTGCTCTTAACTTCTGAGCCATCTCTCCAGTCCCATGTAAAGGCATTTTAAAAACAGCCATTATCTCTAATAAATGTGCAATCTCAGAATCATTCACCTCAGAACCCAACACAGAAGTCTATTGGAACTCTGAGCATGTATCAATTCTATGATGTATATATGCTGTGTATATATTTTATTTTTTTTAAATTGGATATTTTCTTTATTTACATTTTAAATGTTTTCCCCATTCCAGGTCTCCCCTTCAGAAACCCTATATCCTATCCACCCTCCCCTGCCTCTATGAGGGTGTTCCCCCACCCACCCACTTCCATCCTCCTGCCCTGGAATTTCCCTACACTGGGGCATCGAACACCTTCAGGCCCAAGGGCCTCTCCTCCCACTGATGTCCAACAAGGCCATCCTCTGCTACATATGTGGCCAGCACCATGGGTCGCTCCATGTGTATTGTTTGGTTGGTGGTTCAGTGTCCAGGAGCGCCGGGGGTGTCTGGCCTGTTGACACTGTTGCTCCCTCCATGGGGCTGCAAATGCCCTCAGCTCCTTCTATCCCTTCTCCAACTTCTCCATCAGAGACCCCCACATTCAGTCCAATGGTTGGCTGCAAGCATCCACTTCTGTATTTGTAAGGCTTGGCAGAGCCCCCTCAGGAGATAGCCATATCAGGTTCCCATCAGCAAGCATTCCCTGCATCTGCAATACTGTCTGGGTTTGGTGACTGTATTTAGAATGGGTCCCCAGGTGGGGCAGTCTCTGAATGGCCTTTCTTTGAGTCTCTGCTCCACATTTGGTCTCCATATTTCCTCCTGTGAGTATTTTGTTAACTCTTCTAAGAAGCACTGAAGCATCCACATTTTAGTCTTCCTACTTCTTAGGCTTCATATGGTCTTATCTTACTAACAATGGGCTTATGAAATAGTATCTCAGAATCTGAAAGCAGAGCTCTGATTTCGGGGTACTAATGTAGCTAGTAAGGAGCCAATATTGTGCTTTTGCTAAACCTGGGGAGTTAATCATCTCTGGCCAGAGAGATAGCTCATGGCTCACAAAACATACAGAATAGAGAGAATGAGCCAATTCCTTAATTTTTTCTTCTTACCTCAAAATAGGCAGATCCACACACATATATACAGCCAAATACCAAGACATGCACGCGCGCACACACACACACACACACACACACACACACACACACACACACACTACAAATGGCATGCTTATAAAGGTGATTACTAAATATCAGTTACATGAGAGGATATCCTTAGGCCTATGAAATTCATATGGATATAGGGATAAAGTACCATAATAAGGTTGCTGATCTTAAAGCGGGTGTGAGAGTGCAGAGTTATGCACAAAGAGCAAGAGAGAGCAGAGGACAGCGTGGAACAGGTAAAATGCCACCAAACGGGTGAATACGGGCAGTGAATGCATTTCTTGATAATGTTTTGCTTACAATTTCATTTTGATGATCTTCTATGATTAGAATTATTTACGACTAGACACAAATAAATGGTGGAAACAATATATATCTATATGTAAGCAATAAGGACTGGAAATTTTTTAATTACAGCAGGAATACTTGATTTAGAAATGTATTTTGTTGAAACTACCTGATTCAATTTTCAGTAACGTAATGCAAAATAATTCTTCTAAGTTTTGGCACTGTCACTAGTATGGGTTCATCTTGCTTCATGTTGACTTCTATGTATCATATATGAAAGACATATGTGTGTATGGCATACACAGGTCTTCCTACAAAACTCTCTATAGTAGCTCCCAACCTAGCAGGGTGATGAGTAATTGTGGAGGATAGTATATTCTCTGGCCACTTTCTTTTCCTTCAGAAACATTGCCTTTAGAGAAAACTTCCCACTCTTTTACAGATTTGCATGCAGCACACCCTGCTGATTACAGACTCTCGGCAGTGTGCACTGGTTTGCTGAGGGGTTCCTCTGGTGAAAAACAGATTTAGGGGATCAATAAGTTAATCGCATTCAGGGTTCTGAGATGTAGGAATAATCAGAGTCTTTAACGCAGTGTTGTGTAAGCCCAACTAGAGGGCCTGCATAGAGCTACCCAGCTTGCTCGCATTTACCTGGTATCTAACCAAGGCCCTGCATATTTCTTCTAAACTGTGACTCAGACATTGCTTTGATTTTATTTTGCCAAAACAATGTTTCTGGACTATGTTTTTTCCTGGAGTGGTTCATGCGTATTCCTCAGTTCAATGTGTAGAGGTTTTAAGAGCTGAGAAAAAAATCCCATCACCTGCTCCCTCTGTCAGGCAACTCAAGTGCCTCAGGGTTGGGGCCTGGGGTGGGAAAAATCAAGGTCAAGTTCAGAGGCAGACTTTCCTCCTGAGCCAAATGCTTTAGGTCACTTACTTCCCAAGAATCTCCTTTTCTCAGGGTGGTATTTAGAAAAGACAACATTCTCTCAGACACTTGAGAAAATATTTACTACATGCTAAAAGTACATTCCTTTTATCTCTGGCAAAGAAACCTCTGGCTCTTCAATAACATATACCTGTGATGCCTATCAGCATATCGAGGCCTAAGCTAACCTCCAGGACTTTTAGTACCCTCTCTCAAGTACCTGTTAAACCAGGGGTCTTCCAGTTTTCACCCATGGAGTCAGTATTTTGGCTTTTTTTATTTTATTTTTTAAGATTCATTTATTTTATGTATATGAGTACATTGTAGCTGTCTTCAGACACACCAGAAGAGGGCATCAGATCCCATTACAGATGGTTGTGAGCTACCATGTGGTTGCTGGGAATCGAACTCAGGACCTCTGGAAGAGCAGTCAGTGCTCTTAACTGAAGAGCCATCTCTCCAGCCCCCAGTATTTTGGTTTCTTTACTGTGCTCATTTTATTCAGCCTCCAGCTGGGCAGAGAACAGAGAGGCAGTAGGCTCAGGCTGCAGTTGCACTGTCTGTGGTGTCAGAGTTTGCAGGATCACTGGATGCTCAGAGACTTTCCCTTCACAGTGAATGTTGAGGCAAGGGGTCATTTAAGGCAGAGGCAGAATCAGAGGGCCTTGAGGCACACCCTAGTTGCCATCCCCACTTCAGCTCATTCTTCTTCTCCTTCACCTAACCTAACTGGGCTGTGGACTAGACCCTCGATCATGCTCCAGCACTAGTCTCTGAGGCCTATGTCCTTAGTTCATGGCACCTAGCAGCTGTGAGTGCCCTAAGGTGCTACATAACGCATGCATCACATCTTAGAAGTCCCTCAGCTGAAGAGATACTAGGTATGGTTGGGCAGGGCAGGGCAGAGCAGGGCAGGGCAGGGCAGGATGACTAGCCACTCGGGAGGCTCAGAGCCAGGAGAAGCTAGTCCAATGTCAGTTAAAGGAAGCTTAGAAAAACAAAGCAGCAGCAGCAGCAGCAACAACAACAATGCCCATAGCAACCTGGAAGCCAGAAGCTGAAAAACCACTTTCCATGGCTGTTAGAAGTCACACTTATGAAGGGAGAGATTTTATAGGTGTCCTTAAGGAGAAAACATTTTGCAGAATTTCATTTCCATGGACCATCACAACCTTCCTAACCCTACCTGGAGGAAACTGACATACAGAGAGGCTAGATGGCCAGCCATATAGCAGATCGTTTTGTTGGTGCCACTGTTGTCTACCCCTAGGACTTGTTGCTTTTGCACTTTGTTCCTCAGATGTACATCTCATCCCTGTAGATGTGGTTATTTGAATTCTTAGGCGAAGCTGGTATTCCTCTTGGATATTGTTTTGAAGTTGCTGAGAATGGGCTGTAACATGTCCTAGGAGTATAAGAAACGTACGAGAGTGACTTTACCCTTCTATTTCCTTCTATGTATTATTGAGGGAGGTAGTTTGTCAAAGACAATGTTTGCAGAAGTCTCTAAGAAAAGAACGGGAGACACATGGCAGCCTATAAACCCTCCTACAAATGTGTGTGCATCAGTCCTGGGGTTAATCTATGGACTAGGCAAACTAGAGGAGAGATTGACACCTATTATATACACTGGGCATACCTAGAAGTGAAAGTGATTCTCTGATTTCACCTTAAGTGAAAACTTTTGACATCCAAGGAAAGGTATGCCGTAAGTTTTTGTTTCATTTTTAGGGCTGCAATTTCAGATCCATTTCCCCATATTTCAACATTCTAAGGGTCAGGAAATTCATAAAAAACCTTTTCCAATGAAGTTAAACTTGTTTTATTTAATAGACTAATGGGGTAAAAATTCAAAAGAGTAAAAATAAGAAATGAAAAATAAAAGGAGCCCACATTCTCTGTCCGTCCCTGTTGTCTACTGCATTACACCTTTTCCTGCATTGCCATGCTTCTATATGCTCTCCTTTTACATCGTGGTCACGCCAACAATACTCTACTTTGGAAACTATATGTCTGCATCTACAAGTCATGAACATTGGATACTATTTGGACACTATTTGGAGCCATTTGTGGACAAGGCAACATGGGAGTGCGTCAATGTGTACCTGTATCCTTGCACTGTGGATGGAAATGAAAAGTACAGAAGTACCTGGCCTCTGAAAAATTCTCCAAAATCAATGAGTGATTCTAACAACAGAGACATATTTTTTGAATCTCCTGGTGTCTCACCTCCTGCCTGGTCTGGGTCTACTTTGAAAGAAATAAATCAATCCCTAAACCCAGGTGCCACCTGATTAGCTAAGTCATGCTCAATAGTTCATGACTTTGTAGATGTAGAAATATAGTTTTACAGTTAAAGTATTGTTGGAGTGATCATGATGTAAAAGAAAAGCATGAAGAAGTAAGACAAAGCCTATAGAGGTATAATGGAATAAAAAGCAGATTAACAGAGACAACCTGTGTTGAAAATTTATTTTTAATGCATTATATTATATATATCACATCCCCAAAATACGAACAAGATTAGTCTGGCATATTCTAGGAAAATCTATGAGATGTCATCAGACCCTGATAAAATCCATTCTAAGTCTTAAATCTCTATTTCCCTTTAACTTATCCCTAAAATGTATGCTTAAAAATTGGTCTAAAATATACAGCCTGTTATACACTTATACACCGTAAAATCTTGCCTCTCCCTGAAACTATTCTCTATTGCCATGTTAGTAACTACTTCCTTTGTCTAAGGTTTTCTGTATAATATCCTATATCTAGGATTTCTTGTTCCTTTCCTAATACAGAATTCTAAACAATACGTAGAACATTTATTTAGAAAGATTCTTGGTGGCCCCAGAATGCCAGAGTTTCCTGGATAAGCAGTGTTTGTCCCAGCTCATCTTAGGTGTCAATCAAAAGTAACAGTGGGACCTCTGGAAAACAAAAGAAATGGAATTAAATTTGCAGGATATTCCTGGGAATCCTAATTCCTAGAACGATCCAACTTTCAAGGGCTTCAGATGCTGAAAGAAAAATTCTGAGTTCTTCAATCATACCTAGTTCTCTGAACAATTTCTAATCTTTGTAATTTATATGTTGTTTTGCATTTGCTGACATGTAATATTCTTTATATATCTGACTTTGTGACTTCAAAAATATTGTGTAAATGAGCCTTTTTAAGAAACTGCAAGTTGTGCTTAATACTAGCCAAGAATACATCTAATGATAACTTTATGGTTTAATATCTTCTTAATAGTTTATCGTAGATTGTTTCTTTCTTTTCTTTCTTTCTTTTTTTGGTTTTTCGAGACAGGGTTTCTCTGTGTAGCCCTGGATGTCCTGGGACTCACTCTGTAGACCAGGCTGGCTTCGAGCTCAGAAATCCGTCTGCCTCTGCCTCTCAGGTGCTGGGATTAAAGGTGTGTGCCACCACTGCCAGGCAGATTGTTTCCTTATGAGAAAAATGTAATGTAGATGTAATAATATCAAGGAGTTTGGTGCATTCTGTCATGATATTCCCAAACGCTTCTGATAAAATATTTTTTTTGTCATAAGATAAAAGATGTGGAGTTTTCTGAGTGAAAATGTAAAAATGTGGACAAAGCCAGAAAATACATTTTATCATGAAACAAAGTTTTGTGGATGACAGAAATCTTAAGGTTAGATATGAAAATGCAGATTGTGCTAAAATTTCGCAGGCCAAAATTCAGTACACTTGTATACAATTAGAATGTCTCTGTTCAGAATAAAGGTGATAGAAGATATCCCTTACATTCAACCATGTATACAGAGAAAAGGAAGATCCAGGTTGAAATTGCATCTGAGAACTAGACTGTCTTACTCAGGGAGTAGTCTGTTTCTCAACTGCTTGAATTAGAATACGCTTTCAAAAGATCAATGAACCATCTGGCCACAGCTTAGCTCACAAGATGTAGACTATGAGAACAGATAGGATCAAGCTAAGTGCTATAGAAGTGGGAAAATGAGTCATGTACCTACTTAAACCTCCTTGAAATAAATGATGCATCATCTAAGGAAATCTGAGATAAATCATTTCCTGATGTTCTGGCTCTAATGAAGCAATGAGGATGCTTGGTTATCACAAGCAGAATTGGCGGAAATATCATGGACTTGAAGATGATTACGGAAAGACACATTTTGGCTGATAAGAAATGTGTATGAGAGAGGTATTGCTTGACTGCAAGTTCGTTGGGCATGATGGAGTTGTGCTTACAGAAGAGGTAAAAAAACCAAAGACATTATTTCACTGGGGACCATAGGACAGGTATGGCTTTAGTGCCTTTGCAGAGCCCCATGGTAGAATTTTATGTTGAGGAAGCTAACAGGCTAAAGTGTTGAGTAACAATTTTTTCTATTTTAACATGAAAATTTTCTGTTATTTCTGAAATTATAATTACCTTATTTTCTCTTCTCTTTCATCCTTTTAAGTCCACCCTACACCTTTCCTTGCTTAATTTCCGTTTTTCCATTTATTTTAACATTCAAGATTTTATTTTGTTTTTACTTATGTGTATATGTGTGTGTGTGCACATGATTGCAAATGCTCACACAGGCTAGGAGAGAGAGTCAGACACCTTGGAGCTTGGAGCTAGAATTATAGCATCTGTCTGCTGAAGAGAGAGAGATGGGGGGGGGAGAAAGAGAGAAATTCAAAGTGTTTCCAGTAGAGCAGTGGTAAAAATGCAACCTCTGGGGTACAGTCAGAACTATGGGATACACATCTAGTTGTAAGGTACAGGTACAGCTCTGTCCATTCACAGATTTAACAAGAAGAGATGTAGAAATCAAGGCTCTGAGTGCCTGTCTTACAAGTTGTACAACTATGACAAAGTTACTCCAACAAATAGTGGAAAAGAGGGAATGAATATACAAATACCACCTTCTGATGGGGAACAAAAGTCAAATCAACAAAAATAATGACGCCCCCAAAGATGCAAAGAAAATCTAGCAACACAATATCCATTCACCATTTACATTAAAAAAATAGATCCTAACAAACTAATGATGGAGAATGACTATATTTGACAAATGGTACTTGCATTAATGTGCAGCAATATATAGACAGAAAATTCATCATAAGAAGGAATGCACAAGTTATGAGTATCAGTAATTGGCCAATATCAGTGATTGGAAGCAGGATATGTCAGCAGAACCTACATACAGTCAAAAGATAACTGAATTTGGGGGCTGGAGAGATGGCTCAGCAGTTAAAGCAATGGCTGCTCTTCCAGAGGACCAGTGTTTGATTTCCAGCACCCACATGGCAGCTCACAAGCACCTGTAACTCCAGTTCCAGGGCATCTGACACGCTGTGGACATCCAACACACATACAGTGTCCATTATGGTGCAGGCAAAATATCCACACACATAAAATAATTTTAAAATATTAAAGGTAGGTGAATTTTTTTAAGTTTATGTTTTTTATTTTTTGTTTTGGATACTTTATTTACATTTCAAATGTTTCCCCCTTTCCAGATCTCCCCTTTGGAACCTCCCTATTCCCTCCCTCTCCCCTGCCTCTATGGGGGTATTCCCCCACCTACCCACCCACCCACTCCTGTTTTCTCTCCTTGGCATTCTCATATACTGGGGCATCTAATACCATCCGGCCCCAGGGCCTCTCCTCCACCTGATGTCTAACAAGACCCTCCTCTGCCACATATGTGGCCAACACCATGGGTCCCTCCATGTGTATTCTTTGGTTGGTGATCCTGTTTCCAGGAGCATCAAGAGGTCAGGATTGCTCCCTCATTGGGACTGCAAACGCCCTCAGCTCCTTCACTCCCTTCTCCAACTCCTCCATCTGGGTCCTCACACTCAGCCCAATGGTTACTGTGTGTGACTCTTGGGTATTCCAAACTTTTGGGCTAAAAACCACTCATGAGTGAGTATATACCATGGTCATTCTTTTGTGACTGCTTTACCTCGCTCAGGATGATATTTTCAAGTTCCATCCATTTGCCTAAGAATTTCATGAAGTCATTGTTTTTAAAAGCTGAGTAGTATTCCATTGTGTAAATGCACCACATTTTCTGTATCCATTCCTCTGTTGAGGAACATCTGGGTTGTTTCCAGTTTCTGGCTATTATAAACATGGCTGCTACAAATATAGTAGAGCGTGTATCTTTATTACATGTTGGACCATCTTCTGTGTATATGACCAGGTGTGGAAATAGCTGAGTCCTCAGGTAGTATCATGTTCATTTTTCTGAGGGTGTGCCAAGCTGATTTCCAGAGAGGTTGTATCAGCTTGCTTTCCCACCAGTATTGGAGGAGTGTTCCTCTTTCACCACATCCTTGACAACATCTGCTGTCACCTGAGTTTTTGCTGTCATCTTCACCATTCTGACTAGTGTGAGGTGGAATTTCAGGGTTGTTTTGATTTGCATTTCCCTGATGTCTAAGGATGTTGAGCATTTCTTTAGGTGCTTCTCAGCCACTTGAGTTTCCTCAGTTGCGAATTCTCTGTTTAACTCTCTTCCCCGTTTTTTGATAGGGTTATTTGTATCTCTTGAGTCTAGCTTCTTGAGTTCTTTGTATACATTGGATATTAGCCCTCTATCAGATGTAAGATTGGTAAAGATCTTTTCCCAATCTGTAGGTTGCAGTTTTGTGCTATTCACAGTGTTCTTTGCCTTACAGAAGCTTTGTAATTTCATGAGGTCCCATTTGTCGATCCTTGATCTTAGAGCACAAGCCATTGGTGTTCTGTTCAGGAACTTTTCCCCTGTGCCCATGTGTTCCAGACTTTTCCCCACTTTCTATTCTATTAGATTCAATGTATCTGGTTTTCTGTGAAGGTCCTTGATCCACTTGGACTTGAGCTTTGTACAGGGAGATAGGAATGGATCAATTCGCATTTTTCTATAAGTAGACCTCCAGTTGAATCACCACCATTAGTTGAAGATGCTGTCTTTTTTCCACTGTATGGTTTTAGCTCCTTTGTCAAAGATCAAGTGACTGTAAGTGTATGGGTTTATTTCTGGGTCTTCAATTCTATTCCATTGATCTACCTGCCTGCCACTGTACCAATACCTTGCAGTTTTTATCACTACTGCTCTGTAGTACAGCTTGAGGTCAGGGAGGCTGATTCACCCAGAAGTCCTTTATTGTTGAGAGTAGTTCGTGCTATCCTGGGTTTTTTGTTATTCTATATGAATTAGAGAATTGCTCTTTCTAAGTCTATGAAGAATTGAGTTGGAATTTTGATGGGGATTGTATTGAATCTGTAGATGGCTTTCGGCAGGATGGCCATTTTAACTATATTAATCCTGCCAATCCATGAGCAGCAGAGATCTTTCCATCTTCTGACTTCTTCGATTTCTTTCTTCAGAGACTTGAAGATTGTGTCATACAGTCCTTTCACTTGTTTGGTTAGAGTCACACCAAGATATTTTATACTGTTCGTGACAATTGTGAAGGGTGTCATTTCCCTAATTTCTTTCTCAACCTGTTTATCCTTCGACTATAGGAAGGCTACTGATTTGTTTGAGTTAATTTTGAATCCGGCCACGTTGCTGAAGTTGTTTATCAGCTGTAGCAGATCTCTGGTGGAGTTTTTTGGGTCACTTAAGTATACCATCATATTATCTGCAAATAGTGATATTTTGATTTCTTCCTTCCAATTTGTATCCCTTTGACCTCCTTTTGTTGTCTAATTGCTCTACCTAGAACTTCAAGTACTATATTGAATAGATAGGGAGAGAGGGAAGCCTTGCCTAGTCCCTGATTTTAGTGGGATTGCTTCAAGTTTCTCTCCATTTAGTTTGATGTTGGCCACTGGTTTACTGTATATTGCTTTTAATATGTTCAGGTATGCTCTTTGAATTGCCGATCTTTCCAAGACTTTTATCATGAAGGTATGTTGAATTTTGTCAAATGCTTTTTCAGCATCTAACAAAATGAGCATGTAGTTATTTTCTTTGAGTTTGTTTATGCAGTGAATTACATTGATGGATTTCTGGGTACTGAACCATCCCTGCATCCCTGGGATGAAGCCTACTTGATCATGGTGAATGATCATTTTGATGTGTTCTTGGATTCAGTTGGCAAGAATTTTATTGAGTATGTTTGCATCAATATTCATAAGGGAAATTGGTCTGAAGTTTTCTTTTATTGTGTCTTTGTGAGGTTTTGGTGTCAGTGTAACTATGACTTCATAGAATGAATTGGTAGTGTTCCTCTGTTTCTATTTTGTGGAATAGTTTGAAGAGTATTCGTATTAGGTCTTCTTTGAAGGTCTTATAGAACTCTGCACTAAATCTATCTGGTCTTGGGCTTTTTTTTGGTTGGGAGACTTTTAATGCCTGGTTCTATTTCTTTTGGGGTTATGGGACTGTTTAGATAGTTTATCTGATCCTGACTTAACTTTGGTATTTGGTATCTGTCTAGAAACTTGTCCCTTTCATCCAGATTTTCACATTTTGTTGACTATAGGCTTTTGTAGTAGGATCTGATGTTTTTTTAATTTCTTCAGATTCTCTTGTTATATCTCCCTTTTCATTTCTAATCTTGTTAATTTGGATACTTACTCTGTACCCTCTGGTTAGTCTGGCTAAGGGTTTATCTATCTTGTTGATTTTCTCAAAGAACCAGCTCCTGGTTTTGCGGCTACTTTGTATAGTTCTTTTTGTTTCTACTTGGTTGATTTTAGCCCTGAGTTTGATTATTTCCTGCCATCTGCTCCGGTTGGGTGTGTTAGCTTCTTCTTGTTCTAGAGCTTTCAGGTGTGCTGCTAAGTTGCTAGTATATGCTCTCTCCAGTTCCTTTTTCCAGGCATTCAGAGCTATGAGTTTTCCTTTTAACACTGCTTTCATTGTGTCCCATAGGTTTGGGTATGTTGCACTTTCATTTTGACTGAATTCTAGGAAGCCTTTAATTTCTTTCTTTATTTCTTCCTTGATCAAGTTATCATTGAGTAGAGCATTGTTCAGCTTCCATGTGTATGTGAGCTTTCTGTTGTTGTTGTTGCCATTGAAGACCAGCCTTATTCCATAGTGATCTGATAGGAAGCATGAGATTATTTCAATGTTCTTATATCTATTGAGGTTTGTTTTGTGACCAATTATAGGATCAATTTTGGAGAAGGTACCATGAGATGCTGAGAAGAAGGTATATTCTTTTGATGTAGGATGAAATGTTCTATAGATATCTGTTAAACCCATTTGGTTCATAACATCTGATAGTTTCACTGTGTCTCTGTTTAGTTTATGTTTCCAAGATCTGTCCACTGTTGATAGCAGGGTGCTGAAGTCTCCCACTATTAATGTGTGAGGTGCAATGTGTGCTTTGAGCTTTAGTAAAGTTTCTTTTATGAATGTGGGAGCTCTTGCATTCGGGGCATAGATGTTCAGAATTGAGAGTTTTTCCTGGTAGATTTTTCCTTTGATGAGTATGAAGTGTCCTTCCTCATATTTTTTGATGACTTTTGTTCAAAGTTGATTTTATCCGATATTAGAATTGTTACTCCAGCCTGTTTCTTGGAACCATTTGCTGGAAAATTGTTTTCCAGCCCTTTACCCTGAGCTAGTGTTTGTCTTTAACACGGAGGTGCATTTCCTGGATGCACCAAAATGCTGGGTCCCATTTATGGATCTAGTCTGTCTGTCTATGTGTTTTTATTGGGGAATTGATTCCTTTGATTTTAAGAGATATTAAGGAATTGTGACTATTGCTTCCTGTTATTTTCAATGTTATTTTTATGTTTGTGTGACTATCTTGTTTTGAGTTTGTTGAAAGATTACTTTCTTGCTTTTTCTAGGCTGTAGTTTCCCTCCTTGTGTAGGCATTTTCCATCTATTGTTCTTTGTAGGGCTGGATTTGTGGAAACATACTGTGCAAATTTGGTTTTGTCATGGAATATTTTGGTTTCACCATCTATGATTATTGAGAGTTTTGCTGTGTATAGCAGCCTGGACTGGCATTTGTATTCTTTTAGAGTCTGTATAAGATCTGCCCAGGTTATTCTAGCTTTCATAGTCTCTTGTGAGAAGTTTGGTGTAATTCTGATAGGTCTGTCTTTATATGTTACTTGACCTTTTTCCCTTACTGCTTTTAATATTCTTTCCTTGTTTTGTGTATTTGGTGTTTTGACTATAATGTGATAGGAGGAATTTCTTTTCTGGTCCAGTCTATTTGGAGTTCTATAGGCTTCTTGAATGTTTATGTTCATCTCTTTCTTCAGGTTAGGGAAGTTTTCTTCTATAATTTTGTTGAAGATATTTACTGATTCTTTTCTTTGGGAATACCTATTATCCTTAAGTTCTGTTTTCTCATTGTATCCTGGATATCCTGGATATTTTGGGTTAAGAGCTTTTTGCATTTTGCATTTTCTTTGACTTTTGTGTCAATGTTTTTTATGGTATCTTCCATACTTAAGATTCTCTCTTCCATCTCTTGTATTCTGTTGGTGATGCTTGCATCTATGACTCCTGATATCTTTCCTAGATTTTCTAACTCCAGGGTTGTCTCCTTTTGTGATTTCTTTATTGTTTCTATTTCTGTTTTTAGCTCCTGGATGGTTTTGTTCATTTCCTTCATCTGTTTGATTGTGTTTTCCTGTAATGCTTTAGGGGATTTTTGTGTTTCCTCTTTAAGAGCTTCTAGTTTTTTACCTGTGTTCTCCTGTATTTCTTTAAGGGAGTTATTTATTTCCTTCTTTAAAATCTTATATCATCATCATGAGATGTGATTTTAAGTCTGAGTCTTCCTTTTATGGTGTGTTGGGGTATCCAGGGCTTGCTGTGGTGGGAGAACTGGGTTCTGATGATGCCAAGTAGCCTTGGTTTCTGTTCCTTATGTTCTTGTCCTTACCTTTCGCCATCTGGTTATCTCTGGTGTTAGCTGGTCTTACTCTCTCTGACTGTGGCTTGTCCCTCCTGCAAGCCTTGGTGTCAATACTCCTTAAAGGCCAGCTCTCTCTGACAGGAATTTGGGTTTGGAGTGCTGTGGTACAGGGTCAGCTCTGGGGTGCAGACAATAACCAGAAGGATCTTGGCCCCAGTTGTCCCTTGGTTCCTGTGTCCTGATGGCTCTGCAAGGGTACCTCTTGATCCAGTGAATTTGAACAAGTGGTGGTCTTGCCTGTGCTTGAAGGTGTATCAGCACTCTTGGGATACCAGCTCTCTCCTGGCACTATTTGAGTATGGAGCCCTGTGTCACAGGATCAGCTCCCGGGCCACCAGAAGAAACCAGAAGTTCACTCCTCAGACCCTGTGTCCTAGGTATTCCAGGTTGGTCCCTCTGAGCAGATAGGCTTGCCCACATTCCTGGGTGTCTAGCTTTCTCCTGGCACTATTTGACTATGGAGCCCTGGTGGCCAAGGCAGAGCAATTTTTTATATTTAAATTAAATATTTTTATGATTTTTTAATACCTAGCTTTCCTTTCTTTTATTGTTTTTTAAACTCAGCATCTTATCAGTTTAGACTCTTGGGACTTTTTAATTTGTACCTTGTGCTGTTTAGCTGTGCCCCAGCTGTCTAACTTGCTCAGGGCTCCTGAGCCTTTTGCCACATCTGGCCAGGCCTCTGCAACTTGCCCTGTTTCTGCACAGCTTTCTGCCTTAATCTCTACACGTCTGCCGTGCTTCATTTGGCTGATACCTCTCAACAGTTAACAGGTGAAACCTAGATGAGACTGTGGTTTTCCATGGGCTTTAGCACAAGTTGCACTTTCTGCCAGAGTGTTGGCTTTTCAGAGCAGCACATAGATCTTGGTAGAACCACGACCTGTTTTAATTAGAGGCCAAGTGAGTGCAAAGGGTTCTCAGGCAGTATAGTCCAAGCAATCCTCAGCAGCAGTAGCTTGATATCTTCATTTTTCTGGGGAAGGTTGTGCCTTTCTGCCCACTAACTTGTTTCAGATAGTTTGGTTTTATTCATCATGTAAGTAAGGTATTACAAAAAGAAGTACATGCAATTTAAGCTCATCCCAAACTAGCTGACAGAACAGACACTCAGACTGTGGTTATTTTATTTGATTTTGACAATGACTGGGTAGGGGATGGCAGGCAACCCCTAATTTACTCTTTTTTCTTTTTTAAAGTATTTTATTTATTTACATCCCAAATATTGTCACTTGTCCTGGTCCTTCCTCCCAGTGTTTTTCACACCCTCCCCTTTGCCTCTGAGAGGGTGCTCTCCCACCAACCCTGGACATCCCCCTCTTCCCTGGGGCATCAAGTAACTACAGGATTAGACACATCCTCTCCCACTGAGGCCAGACAAGGCAATCCTCTGCTGTATATGTGGCAGTGGCTTTGGACCAGCCTGTGTGTTTTAGGGTTGGTGGCTCAGGCACTGGGAGCTCCCAGGGGTCCATGTTAGTTGGTCTTCCTATGGGGTTGCCACTCCATACAGTTCCTTAAATCCTTCCCCTAACTCTTCCATAGGGGTCTGCTTCTTTACTCCAGGGGTTGGCTGTAAGCATCTGCATCTGTCTTAGACAGAGGACAGCAGTGGTAGGCTCCTGCCTACAAGTACAACATAGAATCAGAAATAGAGTCAGGATTTGGTGCCCACCCATGAGATAAATCTCAAGGTGGGCCAGTCACTGGAGAGGATTTCTTTCAGTCTCTGCTCCATTTTTGTCCCTGCATTTGTTTCAGACAGGAATAATTCTGGCTCAAAAACTTTGAAAGTGTGTTGGCGACCCCATCCCTTCATGGGGACCCTATCTATCTAGTAGAGGTGGACTTTTTAGGTTCTATCTTCACATTTTTGGGCATTTCAGCTAAGGTTGCCCACATTGAGTCCTGGGAGCCTCTCACATTCCAGTTTTCTGGAATTTTCTAGAGGTTTACCCACCTATAACTCCCAGCAGCTGCATATTTTCATTCATTCTTGTGGCTCTCTGGGCTTCTCTCCTGTCTCCCCATACCTGATCCTACCCCATTTCCCCCTCCCCTTTCTCTCTCCTACTCAGATCCCTCCCTCTTTCTGCCTCCTGTGATTGTCCTCACTTCTAACTTGGATTCAAGCATCCTCACTTGGGCCTTCTTTCTTGTTAAACTTCTTACAGTCTGTTGTTTGTATCTTGGATATTCTGGACTTTTTTACTAATATACACTTATCAATGAATACATACCACACATGTCCTTTTGTGTCTAGGTTACATCACTCAGGATATTTTCTAGTTCCATCCATTTGCCTGAAAAACTCATGATGCCCTCACTTTTAATAGCTGAATAGTATTCCATTGTGTAAATGAACCACATTTTTTTCTATCCGTTCTTCGGTTGAGGGACATCTGGGTTGTTTCCAGCTTCTGACTCTTACAAATAAGGCTGTGATGAATGTAGTGGAGCATGTGTCAGTGTGGGGTAGCACTAGTATAGCTGAGTGGTACAGCTGAGTCTTCAGGTAGAACTATTTCCAATTATCTGACGAACCATCAGATTAATTTTCAGAATGGATGTACTAGTTGGCAATCCCATCATTAATGGAGAAGTGTCCCTCTTTCACCACATCCTTACCAGCAGCTGCTGTTGCCTGAGTTTTTGATATTAGCCATACTAATTGGTGTGAGATGGAATCTCAGGGTCATTTTTTGATTTGCATTTCCCTGATGATTAAGGATGCTGAACATTTCTTTAAGTGCTTCTTGGCCATTCCTCAGTTGAGATTTCTCTGTTTAGCTCTGTACCCCATTTTTAAATTGGGTTATTTGTCTTTTTGTTGTCTAACTCCCTGAATTCTTTATAAATTTTGGATATTAGCCCTCTGTCAGATGTAGGGTTGGTGAAGATCTTTTCCCAATCCATAGGTTGCCTTTTTTTCTTATTGATATTTTCCCTTGCCTTGCATAAGCTTTTTAGTTTTATGAGGTCTCATTTGTCATTTGTTGATCTTAGAGACTGAGCCATTGCTGTTCTGTTCAGGAAGTTTTCTCAAGTGCCAGTGCATTTGCGCTTTCCCAGT
>JADRCH010000595.1:158583-188227 GCA_019843965.1 Rhynchomys soricoides | reverse complement strand
TAACTGTGGCCTCATAGAATAAATTGGGTAGTGTTCCTTCTGTTTCTATTTTGTGGAATAGCTTGAAGAGTATTGGTATTCTGTCTTCTTTGAAGGTCTGATAGAATTCTGCACTAAACCCATCTGGTCCTGGGCTTTTTTTGATTGGGAGATTTTTAATGACTGCTTCTATTTCTTTAGGGGTTATGGGACTGTTTAGATGGTTTATCTGATCCTTACTTAACTTTGGTTTTTGTTATTTGTCTAGAAAATTGTCCATTTCATCCAGATTTTCCAATTTTGTTGAGTATAGGCTTTTGTAGTAGGATCTGATGAATTTTTTTTTAATTTCCTCAGAATCTGTTGTTATATCTCCCTTCTCATTTCTGATTTTGATAATTTGGATACTGTCTCTGTGCCCTCTGGTTAGTCTGGCTAAGGGTTTATCTATCTTGTTGATTTTCTCAAAGAACCAGCTCCTGGTTTTGTTGATTCTTTGTATAGTTCTTTTTGTTTCTACTTGGTTGATTTTAGCCCTGAGTTTGATTATTTCTTGCCTTTTACACCTCTTGGGTGTATTAGCTTCTTTTTGTTCTAGAGCTTTCAGGTGTGCTGTTAAGCTGCTAGTATATGCTCTCTCCAGTTTCTTTTTGGAGGCACTCAGAGCTATGTGTTTTTCTCTTAACACTGCTTTCATTGAGTACCATAAGTTTGAGTATATTGTAGTTTTATTTTCATTAAATTCTAGGAAGTCTTTAATTTCTTTCTTTATTTCTTCCTTGACCAAGTTATCATTGAATAGTTTGTTGTTCAGCTTCCAAGTGTATGTGGACTTTCTGTTGTTTTTGTTGCCATTGAAGACTAGCCTTAATCTGCAGTGATCTGATAGGGGCATGGGATTATTTCAATCTTTTATATCTGTTGAGATTTGTTTTGTGACCAATTACATGGTCAGTTTTGGAGAAAGTACCATGAGGTGCTGAGAAGAAGGTATATTCTTCTGATTTAGGATGAAATATTCTATAGATATCTGTTAAATCCATTTGGTCCATAACTTCTGTTAGTTTCACTGTGTCTCTGTTTAGTTTGTTTTTCCAAGATCTGTCCATTGATGACAGTGGGGTGTTGAAGTCTCCCACTATTATTGTGTGAGGCACAATGTGTGCTTTGAACTTTAGTAAAGTTTCTTTTATGAATGTGGGTGCCCTTGCATTTGGAGCATAGATGTTCAGAATTGAGAGTTGTTCTTGGTAGATTTTTCCTTTGATGAGGATGAAGTGTCCTTTTTTAAAATCATTTTTGTTGACTTTTGGTTAAAAGTCGATTTTATTTGATATTAGAATAGCTACTCCAGCCTGTTTCTTGGGATCGCTTGCCTGGAAAATTGTTTTCCAGCCCTTAACTCTGAGGTAGTGTTTGTCTTTAAACACATAGGTGTGTTTCCTGTATGCATCAAAATGCTGGGTCTTGTTTATGTATCCAGTCTGTTAGCCTATGTCTTTTTATTGGGAAATTGAGTCCATTGATGTTAAGAGATATTAAGGAATAGTGATTGTTGCTTCCCATTATTTTAGATGTTGTTTTTATGTTTGTGTGGTGATCTTCTTTTGAGTTTGTTGAAAGATTACTTTCTTGCTTTTTCTAGGGTGTAGTTTCCCTCCTTGAGTTGGTATTTCCATCTATTATCCTTTGTAGGGCTGGGTTTGTGGAAAGATATTGTGTAAATTTGGTTTTGTCATGGAATATCTTGGTTTCACCATCTATGGTAATTGAGAGTTTTGCTGCGTATAACAGCCTGGGCTAGCACTTGTGTTCTCTAAGGCTCTGTATGAGATCTGTCCAGGATCTTCTAGCTTACATAGTCTCTGTTGAGAAGTCTGGTGTAATTCTGATAGGTCTGCCTTTATGTGTTACTTGACCTTTTTCCCTTACTGCTTTTAATATTCTTTCCTTGTTTTGTGCATTTGGTGTTTTGACTATTATGTGACAGGAGGAATTTCTTTTCTGGTCCAATCTATTTGGAGTTTTGTAGGCTTCTTGAATGTTCATGTTCATTTTTTTTCTTTAGGTTAGGGAACTTTTCTTCTATAATTTTGTTGAAGATATTTACTGGCCCTTTAAGGTGGGAATCTTCACTCTGTTCTATACCTATTATCCTTAGGTTTGGTCTTCTCATTGTGTCCTTGATTTCCTGGATGTTTTGGGTTAGGAGCTTTTTGTATTTTGCATTTTCTTTGACTGTTGTGTCAATGTTTTCTATGGCATCTTCTGCACCTGAGATTCTCTCTTCTATCTCTTGTATTTTGTTGCTGATGCTTTCATCTACGACTCCTAATCTCTTTCCTAGGTTTTCTATCTCCCGGGCTGTCCCCCTTTGTGATTTCTTTATTGTTTCTATTTCCATTTTTAGATCTTGGATGTTTTGTTCATTTCCTTTGCCTGTTTGATTGTGTTTTCCTGTATTTCCTCTTTTAGGGCTTCTAGCTGTTTACCTGTGTTCTCTTTTATTTCTTTAATGGTGTTATTTATTTTTTTGCTTAAAGTCTTCTATCATCATTATCATCATGAGTAGTGATTTTAAATACGAGTCTTGCTTTTATGGTGTTTTGGGGTATCCAGGGCTTGCTGTGGTGGGAGAACTGGGTTCTGATGATTCCAAGTTAGTTGTCTTGGTTTCTGTTTCTTATGTTCTTGCCCTTGCCTTTCGACATCTGGTTATCTCTGGTGTTAGCTGATCTTGTTCTCTCTGACTCTGGCTTGTCCCTCCTGTAAGCCTTTGTCTCAGTACTCCTTGGAGACCAGCTCTCTCTGAGAGGAACTTGGGTTTGGAGAGCTGTGGTACAGTGTCAGCTCTAGGGTACAGACAGAAACGAGAAGGATCCTGTCCCTAGCTGTTCCTTGGTTCCTGTGTCCTGATTGCTTTGAGAGGGTCTCTCTTGACTGAGGAATTTGGATGGAAGTGGTGGTCTTCCTGTGCTCAAAGGTGTGTTGACACTCCTGGGAGACCAGCTCTCTCCTGGCACTGAGTATGGAGCCCTGTGTCACAGCATCAGCTCCCTGGCTGCAGATGGAAACTGGAAGGCCACTCCTTAGTCCCTATGTCCTGAGGGTTCAGGGTGGGTCCCTCTGAGCAGAGTTGCTGGCCTTACCCCCGCTCACAGGCTTGTCCACAATCCTGGAAGGGTAGCTCTTTTTCTGCGCTATTTGGGTATGAAGCCGCATGGCACAGACCACAGGCATAACCCGGAAGGCTTCTGTCCCAGACTTTTCCTCGGTCCCTGTGTCCTGAGGATTCCAGGCTGTCCTGCTGAGCAGTGGTGCTTGTCTTACTTCCACTCACGGGCTTGTCCCCACTCCTGGGATGCTAGCTTTCTCCCAGTGCTATTTGGCTATGAAGCTTTGTGTCACAGACTGAGGTCCCCAGTTGTGTGAGAAATTATTAATACTGTATCTCAGCTACAAAAATGGTCCTGAGCCCTTATGTTGCCAGAAGACCCTGAAGCTTGGTCAGTAGATGGCAGCTGAGCACCATGAAGGAAAAGCAAGGGCTTTCCGTGTCTTAAAGGCTCCTTGCCAGGTGCCTGCAAAATGAACCTCTAGCATCTGCTTCCATAGCACCAGAAACAGCTGCAGTACCCGCTGTCTGCAGTACACAGCAACACCAACAAAGAGCAGCTTTCTCAGATGCCCTCCAGAGGTTTCACTCTGGAGTGACCTGCTGTGAACAGGTGTTGTTTGGACTCTACCACTGCAGAAGTCCTCCCTTGAGGTCCGTTTTATCCTCTCCTTGGCAAGGCAAGAACAACAACAACAACAAAATTAAAACCACCTCTTGTTTCTCATAGATGAACTCTAAATGTTAATCTTCATTATCAGTGTGAGTGGATTTAGGGTCATCTAAGAGACAAATCTTTGGGCATGCTTTCCAAGGCTTTTGCAGAGAGATTTAACTAAAGGAAGGTGGCGCTATAATACTAGACTCTAGCCCTAGACTACATACAAGGGGGAAAAAGAAAAAGCCAAGGGAGCACTATCTTCCATGTTCTTAGTGTCCCAAGTGGCTGAGACCAGAGCCAGCAGCCTCACATCTTGCTGCCATAGAGATGGTATATTGAAGTGGAAACTTAGAGATTCTTTGGAAAGTCAGTTGTGTTGGCAGATGCTGTTTTGGTGGAGTAAACACATGAAGGATGCTTTCCTGAAGCGGATCCTAGTAAAAGGAAGTTTCGCTAAAGCAAACACTTGAAGGAACCTTTCCCTGAAGCAGACACGGGTGAAAGGTTGTTTTGCTAGAGCAAACGTGAAAGGACTTGTGATGAAGGAATGAGCTACATTCCAGACATCCCCTCCCCTGCTGCCTATGTTTTAAACCTATATGATTTGATTCTGTACACAGCTCTTTCTCTCATTCTATAGTTCATAAGATGAATTAAATACCTGTCTTCTGTATGACCCAGGATAAGCCTGATCCCTTAGTAAGTACCTGACACCGTTCAAAATTTTGCATTCATTTTTTTGTGTATGTATGTTTTGCCTGCCTGTTTGCCTGCACACCACATGCCTGCAGTACCACTAGAGACCAGAAGGTGACAGCAGACATCCTGGAACTACAGTTACAGGCTGTGGAGGTGCTCTAAGGTATTGATACATTGATTTATTTAAAAGGTTACTTAAAGCACCGAGTGTTACTCACTTGCTACCTGGAACAGAATGACAGGGAGAAATAGCTGAAATAATGCCTCGTTGCCCTTAACAACCTGGTGGCTGTCAAACAGTAAAATTGCTTGTTAGCCCCACCTTGTGGTCTTAGAGTATAAAATGAGATTGCAAATCAGAAACAGGCCTTTTAAGAGCTATCTTGGTTTTTCCACACACTGGTGCTGATGCCCCTCTTGAGCTCTGGAGTTGGTGTGCTTTGTCCAGAGATTCCCACAAGGCTGTGTGGCATGATGTAGGTGCTGGGAATTACACCACAGTTGTCTGGAAGAGCAGCCAGTGCTCTTCAGCTGAGCCGGCTCTCCAGTCCCACCTGACGACATCTTTTTAACCCTCCACACAGTGAATGTAAAAGTCTTACCTTCACATCACTAGAATTGCTGTTTTGTTCTTAGAACAGGCCACCTGTCCCATTTTATTTCTTAGATATATTTTGATTGAAGTAGAATTGCCTCATCCCCCTGCCTCGCTCTATCCCTTCTCAGTTTGTCTCCCTCCAACCCCTTCCACGTTCTTCCCCTTAATAGCTTTTTTTTCTTTCATTATCATTGTTAGCTAAGTGTGTGAAAGTAGCAATGTGTGTTTGCCTGTGTGTACACACACAATCATATAAATGCAACATGCTGAGTCTGTTTTGGTTGTTTGTGTATCTTAGTTTCAGGCCTGACCACTCTCTACTGGCCAACCAATAAGAGGCTCATCCCTGGAGAGGCCAGTTCTAGCTCAGCAATCATCAGTTACCTGCAATTCTTCATCTAGGGGTGGGTCCCCACAGAAGTTCCCTCTTGTTATCGTGTTTTATTGCTGTTGCTTCTATCTTGTTTATGTGGTTGTTTCTAGGGGACAGTGTTTCACACCAGACCTCCTGCTGTTCTGGCCTTTGTAATCTCTCTGTTTCTTCTCTCTGGAGTCATAGATGCAGGAGCTGTAATGTCAGTACGTCAGTGGGGACTGGCCTCCTCATGATCTGTTGCTCTCTGCATTGTGCCTTGTTGTGGTTCTCTGTGTTGGTCTCCATTTGCTTCTTTGATGAGGGGTGGAAAATATGGTTATCCAAAAAAGATGGGTCCCACACAAAGAGCAGGACTATTTTCACTGACAAAGGGCACTGTGTCATTTACATAGTAACACTGATACTTGTATCTAGGAATAAGTGTAACATTAACTTTAGGCTTATCAGTTTGTTTGTTTCAGCCTTTTACTTTGAGGGAGTTAGGACCGAGGTCTTCCTCCCAGCTCCAGGTTCCCAGAAATAAAACTCAGAATCTAAATAAGTTTGCAGATACCTTGGCTATATAGCTAGGCTCTTCTCTGACTAGATCAAAACTTAGAATAACCTCATTTATTTTAATCTACATTCTGCCAGATGCATCCATCTCTTCACACCTTTCCCAGGAGAATCTCCTGCCTGGCTCTATCCCAGAATTTTCTCTCCTCCCAGATGTTCCACTTCCTATTTTCTGCCTAAGTCATAAGCCAGCAGACTTATTATTGAGAGGTGCTGCACCCATAGAGTCTTAAGATATTCTATCAATCAAAATGAATTAGGAAATTTTGAAAAATAACATTGTAATAAAAGTTATTTTCATAGGCACTCAATATTTTAAAATGTTTCCAGATAATTTCCTAGGTTATTAATCAGACAAATTCTTTTTCAATAAAATGAAGAGGAGGCTTGGGAGTAGAGAAATGGCTCAGTGATTAATAATATTGTAATGATTTCCAGCAGATATTGTGCACGGTGTGCTATATAGAAATAGCATGAGATGACTGCTCCCAGTTTGCTAGATTTGAGGTGACTTAAGCAAACTGTAAATCCCAGCACACTGGGACACTTAGAAAGCAAACTTTTTCAGGAGAGAATTCTGATCTCCACCAAGTAAGTTGGATGCATGAGGAAGTGGCCTCCATGATCATTTTCTCATGAGAAACTTACTTTGTTTTAATTAAACTAAGAAACCCATGACAGAGTTGGACTCCTGACTGATTTCTCAGTCTGCAAGGAGGTTTGGGTCACCTTGAACCCAGATAAGCTATTGCTTGAGAAACAAAACCTGTTGAGAGTTAGAAGCTGTGGGAAATCTTTATTCTGCTTGCCTATAAAAGATGCTGGAAAATTCTATAAGGTATGCAGTGGTTCACAGTTACTCTGTCTCCCCAATCTCCTGATTAATGTGACCTTACCCAAGGGACCCCAATGCACTAGACTTTGACAGTGGGTCAGGAGCTCAGGCACCATGCCTCTACTTTTCTGGAGAAGTCTGCATTACCTTATAAAGTAAGAATCCACTTGGAACCTGGCTCTCTCCTTCGAGCCAAGACCTTCCAAGACTCCTTTAGAATAAAATCCAGCCTTTAAGTGATTTTTATTGAAGTACGGTTGACATGTGAAAAACTGCTCTAATTTATTTTATTAATTTGTTAATTTTATCAATGCCTTACTAGGCACCCCTGGATGGCCTGGAGCTTGCTCTGTAGACAAGGCTGGGATCATACTCACAGATATCCGCCTGCCCCTGCTTCTGCCTTCCAAGTGTTGGGATTAATGGACCATTGATGATGTTTGTCTGTTGCTATGTATTGTAACACTAACTACTGGCCCCCAAGATCTGATTGCCTCCCCAGTGGATAGATCCTCAGGGACAAAGGAATCCTCACATACACCAAGTGATGCCATGTGACTTTGCTCCTTAATTTAAAGCTATTGGTTAAAGAAAGCGGGCAGAAGAGAGAGAGGTAGGCAGGGTTTTGGTTGCTGAGCTTGGGGTCTGAGGAATGAAGACAAGGAAAAAAAGGAGAGAGAGAAGAAGGGAGAGGAAGACGACACCTTGGGGTAGGTAGATTATAAGAGCATGGACCTAAGGGCCAGCCAGTTGTAGCAGGAGCGGCTCAGATGGGACATGGCAAGTTATATCTTGGGTTTATTGGTAGGGAAGTAGACACAATATCATCTGTAGTGGTTTTAAGGCTTACTATAAATATAAGTGTCTTTTATTTGGGAACTGAATGATCAACGGTGGGTAGGAACCCCCAATTAATTCTAACCACTGCACACAACCATGCCGGGAAAGAAACCCCCAATTAATTTTAACCACTGCACACAACCATGCCCGGAAAGCAGTTCTACTAATGCATACAAATCAGTGAGTCTTGTGGATATTGTACACCAGGACAAGGTCACACCCATCAAGGCCATATTGAAACAGCACCATTCCAGGCCCTTTGCACAACTGATGTCATGATAGAAGCACCGTTCTGAATTAAGAGCCCAACAGGGAGACCACAACACCTGCCAAAATGTGAGCAAAAACCAAATTCATAGTAATCCATACATCTGGCAAAGTTCCTAACTACACGGATGTTACATTTTGGCTTCTGTAGCTCCACTTCTTGCTAACTGTTATTGCTAACTGGAGTGTGTCTGCCAGGATTGTGTGTGTGTGTGTGTGTGTACAAAAAGCCTTTCGGCCAGTTCCCTTTATGGCCATGCCCATACTTTCTCAATATATCTGAGATCCAGGCTCTGATATTACAAAGAGAGAATATATATATATATTCTTATATATATATATATAACTTATATATAGAGAGACATATATATAATTGTTTGTGTTTGTTATGTGTGTATATATGTATGTAGGCGTATTTTTCCATATTTATTTATGATTGTGTGCAAGTGTGTATGTATGTATGTATATAAAGGGTATTTATTAGAATGGCTTATAGGCTGTGGTCCAGCTAGTCCAACAATCACTGTCTATTTAAGGGAGGTACAAGAATCCAGTAGATGATCAGTTCATGAGACTGGATGTTTCAGCTGGTCTTTTGTATACAGCAGAATCCTGAGGAAGACTCTAACGCTAGTGAAGGAATGGATTCTAGTCAGAGCAAGGGGAGGCAGACAAAGAGCAGAGAACATTTCTTCTTCCATGTTCTTTATAGAGGCTGCCAGTATGAGGTTTGGCTCAGTATAAAGGTGCATCTGCCCAACTCAGGAGATCCAGATTAAAAGTGGGTCTTTCTACAATGCCAAAGATGACCCCCACAGACCACCATCCTGTGACCTAGGTAGACAGACCAAGCTCAAGATGACCCCTGCCCAGTGCCATAAAGAGGAAGAGCATCGCTAGCACTCCTGAGATGAGCACAGGTACCCAGAGGCCCCAGGTGGGACTAAGATGAGCAAGTAAATGGTGGAGAGATGGAAGAGAAAGAGAAGCAGAAGAATGTGTAAGCAGTGAAGACAAGCAGAGCTGGATATTTGAGAGCCTTGAAGAACAGCTTGATGTGAGTAGCTGGTGATAACATCTAAGGTCATGGTGAGGTTCTGGCCCCTGTTGCTGCTAAGGGCCATGTCTGGATCTGTGGCCCTGCAGGAGAGGGGATATATTCCCACCAAAAGCTAGATGGATTTCCTTGGTTTTGGCTGCCACATGGGGCCATGTTGATGTTTGAGTTTTGTGAGAATCTGGCCCAACCTTTTGCCTGGGCATCATCAGAGAGCTGGCCTAAATGCGTGAGAGCAGGAAAGCTGGCCCTGCCCCTCACCCACTGTATTACTCAGGAGAGCAAGCCTCATACCTCTCCCAAAACACACAGGTTATAGGTTCTGGTTGCAGCAGTTGTGGGTGACCAGGCCCCAAGCACATGAGTTTGGGAAAGCTGGCCCTGCCATGCATCAGCAATGCAGTGATGTGGTTGAGGGAGAGAGGCCCTCACTTTATCCCTTGCCACCTATGGCTGGTGGGGGGAGCTGGCCCCAATGTCATGAGAGTGGGAGAGCTGGCCCTGTCCCTCACCAGCTGCAATACTTGGGAGTCTAGGTTCTGCACCTTGCCTGGGCAGTACAAGAGAGCCCTGCTCACATGGGTGCAAGTGAACTTTCTCTAAGGGCATGAGAGCCGAAATGCTAACTCTGTTTCTTGCTGCGTGCGGCATTGGGTGAGCTAGCTGGGGTAGTGGTGGAGAGCTTGCCCTAATGGTGATGGTGCAGAAGAGCTTGGAGGTTAACTACCAAATCAGCTACTATCCAGGCCCAGATCCAGGGCTTTGAGTTGGCTCACCCCAACATCTATGAACTGTTGGAGCACATGAAGAGGTTGGTCCTACAGATTTCAAGCTGTAGGATCTCCAGGACACAGGTCAAAAATATGGTATCCAAGAGGAGTCTTAGTGAAGATCCAGTGTTGATAGTATAGCAGAAGCCAGAGGCTTTGAACCAGACCAATGACTCATTCAAGTGAATATTTGCAAATAAAGATGTGTGGACAAATGTACTGTGAGACACACTGTAACACACTTCAGATTCCACAATGAGATTCTTTTCCCTTTTTTTTTTTTTTTTGTTTGGAGGAAGAGTTTGCAAGGGCAGAGGGTGGGTATGGAAGGACAGGGAGATGAATGGGATTGGGGTGTTTGATGTGAAATTTACAATGCATCAATAAAATGTTAAATAAAAAGTGGGTCTTTCCACCTCAAGATTCAGTGAAAAAGAAGAGGAGTAGGAGGAGGAGGTGAAGAAGCAGTAAGAGGAGGAAGAGGAGGAGGATGAGGAGGAGAAAGAAGAAGAGGAAGAGGAAGAAAACAAATACCTCACAAGTGTACCAATCCCCTTGTGTGTTCACTTAATTTCTGATGTAATTTTGACAGTCAAGAGTAACTATCATAATGGACCTGGGTCCCTGAGTCTCACTTTTGGTGAGATTGCTCACCTCAGATTGCTGTTATTTGATATTGTCTTTAGTGAAGTAAAAGTTGTAAAACTTTCAGTTCCTAATACAATCAATCAATATAAATTGGTACAATACACATGAGCATTTTTATCACTGAGATCTACATAAACACTAAGCATGTATGGACATCTTTCCACAAACTGATTGAGAATTACTGACTTATTGGCCCCTGTGCTGGGACTCAGCAGGGGTTATGAACAGGACCAGGAGGACAGGGATCTGGTTAAAGAAACTTGTACCCAGACACTACTCCCAGGAATCTATGCCTAATATTTGGTCTGGGTGACGAGGCAAGTTGTAGTGATTCCTAGTTCCCTGAAGCTAATCTTTCTCTCATACAACCAATGTGTCTGTTACTCCCTTTGAGAAGTGTTAGAAAAACTACTCAGGATATGCAGTCTAGTTATGACCCAAAGAGTCAGAGACTTGGTTCAGTGGAAAAGAGCAGTTCCTGAGTATCTGAGCTTGGTTCCCAGCATACTTCATAAGGCATTTTTACAACTGTCTGAAATGCCAGCTCGTAGGGCTCCACTGCCTTCTTCTACCATCCATGGGTACTGTATTCCTGTGCACAAACACTCATCTCCCCCCCCCTTTGTAATACACACATACACTGAAGGAGACATATACACAACACATATAAACACCTACACACAAACACACACACACACACTAAAATTAAGGGTCACACACACACACACACACACACACACACAAATTAAGGGTCCTAGAGAGATGGCTCAGTTGTTAGGAGCACTCAGTACTTGTTACTTGTTAAGAGCACTGGTTGTTATTCAAGAGCACCTGGGTTTGGTTCTTAACGTCTCCACGATAGTTCACAGAGGTCTGTAACCCAAGTTCCAGGTCTTTGAGGCCCTCTTCTGACTCGCATGGGCAAACAGGCATCCATACTAATAACAATTCCAGTATAGCAACTCACCCCAGATAAGGTATATGTTCTCTGAGTACTTCCTATTCTACTGGGAGAGATGCATCAGATCTCTAGGTACTGTCCATGCCTATAGCGGTACACAGTAAGACCTATTAAGAGCCCATAGCAATAGGGCTCAGAGAAAAAATGTGTGAGCACCCACAATGGGTACCTGCCTTCCCTACTGCAAGGGTCTCAGGAACCAACACCATCTTAATGACTAGCAGCTGAAGAATAGATGCCTCTTTCCCACCTGTGGGAAGAACATAGCCAGTGAGAGACTGAGGAAGCAGTAAAGTTGTGGGTGTGGAAGAATCTCCTGGTCAAATCCCAGGGAAGTTTCTAGAACGGTGACAGCAGCTCCGTGGTGGGAGGAGAAAACATGATTGAAGATTGTACTTAAAGAGGACTAACTGGCCTTCTGTAGGGCTGTTCTCAGCAGGGACCTTACCTTTGAATTTCTCTGTTAGTGGGGAATCAGAATCAGGAGTTCATCACCTCCATCAAGAGGACCATGGATTTGTGTATATTTCCTTTATGCTTTATGATAGAGTTAATGTCAGCACACAGGTCACAGTGCCTGTGTGGATATGTCTTTCCTCAAATGAGTCAGGCAGGGTAAGTTTATAGGTTGGTCTTGAGATCTCTAGGGAGACAACTATTCAGACCCTGCCTCTTTCTTACCTTTATTTCTTCCACACCAGAAAAATGACCACAGTTCCTATCACCAAAGTTCCAAGAACCAGGCTGATGAGAATTACCATGATGGGGATGGTTTGTGGAGGCTCTGAGGAGAGAAAGGCAGGAAAAGTGAGGAGTCTGACCCTAGCTCTCAACCCTGATCCTGCTCTGGCTCTTCAAAGAGTTCACACTTTTCCTGACAGCAGCGTGTGTGCTCACACCCACCTCCTACCCCATTTCAGAGTGAGAGGCTCAGGTAACCCTTCATGGTGCACATGACATGTGTATCTCCTTTCCTCTCCAGAAGGAACTACCACAGCTGCCCACTTTTGGAAGGTTCCATCCTTTGCAGGTCTGGTGTCTGGCAGCTCTATGTCCTGTGTGTGGTTGTTTCCACCCCTCTGCCAGGTCATGGCGATGTCAGCTGGGTAGAAGCCTAGGGCCCAGCACCTCAGGGTAACATTCCCTTCAGGTTTTACCTGGTGCGTCACATGTGTTTTTGGGAGCATCTGAGGGGAACAATTGGAAAATTCAGGTATTTTGCATTCCTCCTGGGGACTGAGCAGTGCTTATGGGACCATCCCTGGAAAGAATGGGAGAGTTGGATGAGGAAGGGAGCAGAGTCCACACAGAAGCCTAAACTCAGGATCTGGATAATCTATTTCATTGGAATATTTTATAATAACCATGAGCCAACACAGAACATGAGACTCTGGGTCTCTCTCTGGCCAAATAGACAAAGTATTAGTATGGCCACATATTTTTCATAAAAACCTTTGGAAGCATTAAGAAGCCCTTAAGTTGATGGTGAAAAAGTCAAGTGCAGAAAATCACTAATTCTATCTTGGGAGCTTAGAAATTTTCTTTGGTGTAGTGAACTGGGGAAGGGATTGGTGGATGATGAATGGACTTTTATACTTTTCATGCTCTTTATCACCAGGCCATCTCTCCAGTCCCCAATTCCTCCATACAATTCTTTCTGAAAACCTATAGCAATATTCTGGAGTTCTTTGTCTCAAACAGGCCTCTGGCAATTACTTCTCACAGAATGGGTACTTTATAGACACACGAATCTCCATTTATGAAATGAAGACTTCTTTTTGTTCTGGTTTATATCACTTCCTACTTTACTTTGCTAATATATTAAGGGATGTCTGTAGATAACTTCTACTTCAGACAGTTATTACTGAATTTGAAGAGACTTTTCCCTTGCACATTCTAGTGCATTATTCGGGTGTGTCATGTTGTTCTCCAACCTCAGGAAGTGGGCATCCCTGCCTCATCTGTTGTGTTTCCTGCATCTACATTGAATGAGACCTGTCTTCAGTACTGAAATGAGTCTGTGGTCTTTCTGATTAGGTTGTCCCTAGTTCCTGACAGCAACAGGGGTGTGTCTTTAAAAGCCCCACAAAGTCATGGCCCTTTGACCATATACAACTTAAGGGTGGTACTATCATCAGAATTCATAGTGTCAAAGCATGGTTTCTGACCATTGTAATAAACTAATATCCACCAAAACAAAAAGACAATGAAAGAGACAAGTATAGTAAAAACTGGAAAAGGAATTACTAAATGTGGGCATATTTGAAAGAGAAGCATATCAGTTCTGAGACTCCCTCTAGTTCTTCAGGTACATCTTTAGGATTCTGACATGAGTTTCGGGGTTAAATACAGGAATTAGGAGTCTCCTCCTCCCCTTTTTATAGTTCTTCATTTTTCTTAATTTTACGTTACTGATAAAATGGAGATTTCTAGCTATCACTCCCCTCCTCTGATCCAGTTACCTAATTTGCCCCTGGTTATTCTTGGAGATTCTTTCAGACTAAGCTGCAACATCATGGGTCTCTGATCCTTTAATGCCTGATTTTCCCATCCCTACCTTTTATGTGCTGGCATTACAGTTGTGTGCAGTGATACAAAAACCTTCTTTGAAGTTGTAAAGTTGTCTCCTTATCCAGTCTATAAGAAATGACAGTAATTTAACAAGTGACATAGACCGATAGTAAGTGTACAATCCCAGTGTGCATTTTTGTTGTGGTTATTGTTGTACTGAGACAGGATCTCATGTAGCTTAGGATGGTCTTGATCTCCTTGTACTTATGTCTCTTCTTTCAAAGTGCTGGATTAGAGTCATGAAATGATCATGTGCTGTTCCAAAATGTGGCTTTTATAAATACATGGTTAAAAAACATTTTTAGTGAAAATAAATGAATCAATAAATCAATCAATAAATAATAAAACTGTATTGAACAGCTTTTTGAGAAGAAATAGCGTCCATTTTATATAATCAATTTCCATTTAAAAGAATCAATGGCAAAAATTTAGAATTGTTTATACTAGGGATGACATGAATGAAGGATCATGCTAATATCTCAACATTTGGGTATATCACAAGCTCTGGACTCCTGTCTATCAGGTCAGAATGGTGTGGCAGGTAACTACAGACAAAGAAAATCATTAAAATGAAGACTTCTATAAAATAGAGAACCCAGGTCCCACTGTCATTCAAAGCTTCTGGTTCTCCTCTTCCTGCACATCCTCCATTCCTTCAGAATATAATTAATGAATATATTCACATATCCCTCAAAAGTACACTGTGAATCATTCCATAGCCCACCAAATCCTCTCTAGTCAGCTACAACAGGGATAACATCTCAGCCCTCAAAGTAACACTTGTAATTTTGGACACTTGAATTTTTCACCATAAATCTAAATACTTCATAGCCTTACAAAATTTTGTGGGAAATTTGTACTTATATGACTACAGGACAATGATTTTGTGTACTCTGTTTTCAAATTCTGATTTCTGTAAACAGAAAACTGGCTGCAGTCCAGAATTTGGTGGTATCGTTATTATGAAGTATCACCCGATCTAGTATTTTTTAAAATGTTGTTCTCCATCAAGTACTACTTGGTCAAAAATCTTATAACTGAACACCCAGTAGCTGGGCAGGAAAGAAAAGGGATAAAATTCCAGACCCAGAGAAAAAGGGTGGGGGCTCTTATTCGGATACAGATAAAGGAGGAGGAGGCCAGGGCTAGTCTAAGATGGCAGGTAACAGGACATATGACCAAGAAGGGGTCCAGGCCAGTATTCCAGAATTAGAATAGCTCAGAATTTGCCCAGCTATTCTACCTAAGTAAAATGGTGTTCATGTCATTATTTGGAGCAAGGACAGGCCAAAAAACCTAATCTTTTACAGTTTACAACTGATTTTTTGATCCTTTTACTTAAATGTGTGAATATGACAACATCTAAAGATGGTGGGAGACCTCTGCCTGGGCCACCAGGACTCCATAGCCAAATAGCTCTGGGAGAAAGATAGCTTCCCAAGAGTGTGGAAAAGCCTGTGAGAGGAGGTAAGAGGACTGACACTGCTCAGGGAGACTCTCCCGAAATCTTTAGGACACAGGGACTGAGGAACAGCCGGGAGGAAGGAGACTTCCAGTTTCCATCTGTGGCTGGAGACCTCTGCCTGGGCCACCAAGGCTCCATTGCCAAATAGCACTGGGAGAAAGATAGCCTCCCAGGAGTGTGGGCAAGCTTGTCTGCTCAGAGGGACCCACCTGGAATACCCATGACACAGAGAATGAGGAGCGGGCTTCTGGTTTCTTTTGGTGGCTGGAGAGCAGATCCTGTGACACAGGACTCCATACTCAAATACTGTCAGGAGAGAGCTGGTATACCAGGAGTGCTGACACACCATCAAGCACAGGGAAGACCATCACTTCTTTTCAAATTCACTGGACCAAGAAGGACCCTTGCAGAGCCATCAGGACACAGGAAACAAGGGACAGCTGGGGATTAGATCCTTCTTGTTTCTATCTGCATCCCAGAGCCGACCCTGCACCACAGCTCTCCAAACCCAAATTATACTCAGAGAGAACTGGTCTTCAAGGAGTATTGACACCTAGGCTTGCAGGAAATAAAAGCCACAGTCAGAGAGAGAAAGACCAGCTAACTCCAGAGATAACCAGATGGAGAAAGGCAAGGGCAAGAACACAAGGAACAGAAACCAAGGCTCCTTGGCATCATCAGAACACAGCTCTCCCACCACAGCAATCCCTGGATACTCCAACACACCAGAAAAGGAAGACTCAGACTTAAAATCACATCTTATGAGGATGATAGAAGATTTTAAGAAAGAAAGAAATAACTCCCTTAAAGAAATACAAGAGAACACAGGTAAACAACTAGTAGCCCTTAAAGAGGAAACACAAAAATCCCTTAAAGAATTACAGGAAAACATAATCAAATGAGCAGAATTACAGGAAAACACAATCAAACAGATGAAGGAAATGAAAAAAACCATCCAGGAACTAAAAGCAAAAATAGAAACAATAAAGAAATCACAAAGGGAGACAACCCTGGAGTTAGAAAACCTAGGAAAGAAATCAGGAGTCATCGATACAAGCATCACCAACAGAATACAAGAGATGGAAGAAGGAATCTCAGGTGCAGAAGATACCATAGAAAACATTAACACAACAGTCAAACAAAATGCAAAATGTGAAAAACTCCTAACACAAAACATCCAGGATATCCAGGAAACAATGAGAAGACAGAGCCTGAGGATAATAGGTATAGAAGAGAGTGAAGATTCCCAACTTAAAGGACCAGTAAATATCTTCAACAAAATTATAGAAGAAAACTTCCTAAAGAAGGAGATGAACATAAATATACAAGAAGCCTACAGAACTCCAAATAGATTGGACTAGAAGAGAAATTCCTCTCCTCACATTATAGACAAAACACCAAATACACAAAATAAGGAAAGAATATTAAAAGCAGTATAGGAAAAAGAGCAAGTAACATATAAAGGCAGACCTATCAGCATTACACCAGACTTCTCATCAGAGACAATGAAAGCTATAAGATCCTGGGCAGATCACATATAGACTCTTAAGAGAACACAAATGCCAGCCCAGGCTGCTATACTCAGCAAAACTCAATAATCATAGATTGTGAAACCAAAATATTCTATGACAAATCCAAATGTGCACAGTATGTTTCCACAAACCCAGCCCTACAAAGAATAAAAGATGGAAAAACGCCAACTCAAGGAGCGAAACTACACCAAAGAAAAAGCAAGAAAGTAATCTTTCCACAAACTCAAAAGAAGATAGTCACACAAACATAAAAAAAACATCAAAAATGACAGGAAGCAACAATCACTGCTCTTTAATAGCTCTTAACATCAACGGACTCAATTCCCCAATGAGAAAATATAAACTGACAGACTGGATCCATAAACAGGACCCAACATTTTGCTGCATCCAGGAAACGTACCTCTGTGTTAAAGACAAACACCACCTCAGAGTAAAGGGCTGGAAAACAATTTCCCAGGCAAATGGCCCCAAGAAACAGGCTGGAGTAGTCATTTTAATATTGGATAAAATCGACTATCAACCAAAAGTCATCAAAAAAGATAAGGAAGGACACTTCATACTCATCAAAGGAAAAATCTACCAAGATGAACTCTCAATTCTGAACATATATGCCCTTAATGCAAGGGCTCCCACATTCATAAAAGAAACTTTACTAAAGCTCAAAGCACACACTGCACCAAATACAATAATAGTGGAAAACTTCAACACCCCACTATCAACAATGGACAGATCTTGGAAACACAAACTAAACAGAGACACAGTGAAACTAACAGATGTTATGAACCAAGTGGGTTTAACAGATATCTATAAAACATTTCATCCTAATCAAAAGAATATACCTTCATCTCAGCACCTCATCATACATTCTCCAAAACTGATCATATAATTGGTCACAAAACAAACCTCAACAGATATAAGAAGATTGAGATAATCCCATGCCTCCTATCAGATCATTACGGAATAAGGCTGGTCTGCAATGGCAACAACAACAACAGAAAGCCCACATACACATGGAAGCTGAACAATGCTCTACTCAATGATAATTTGGTCAAGGAAGAAATAAATAAAGAAATTAAAGACTTCCTAGAATTTAATGAAAATGAAAATACAACATTCCCAAACCTATGAAACATAATGAAAGCAGTGTTAGGAGGAAAACTGAAAGCTCTGAGTGCCTCCAAAAAGAAACTGCAGAGAGCATAAACTAGCAGCTTAACAGCACACCTGAAAGCTCTAGAATGATAAGAAGCTAATACACCCAAGAGGAGTAGAAGGCAGGAAATAATCAAATTAAGGGCTGAAATCAACCAAGTGGAAACTAAAAGAATTATACAAAGAATCAACAAAACCAGGAGCTGGTTCTTTGAGAAAATCAACAGAATAGATAAATCCTAAGACAGACAAACCAGAGGGCACAGAGAGAGTATCCAAATTAACAAAATTAGAAATGAAAAGGGAGATATAACAACAGATTCTGAGGAAATTAAAAAAATCATCAGATCCTACTACAAAAGCCTATACTCAACAAAATTGGAAAATCTTGATGAAATGGACAAGTTTATAGACAGATACCAATTACCAAAGTTAAGTCAGGATCAGATAAACCATCTAAATAGTTCCATAATCCCTAAAGAAATAGAAGAAGTCATTAAAAGTCTCCCAACCAAAAAAAAGTCCAGGACAAGATGGGTTCAGTACAGAATTCTATCACACCTTCAAAGAAAACATAATACCAATACTCTTCAATCGATTCCACAAAATAGAAATGGAAGGAACACTACCCAATTCATTCTATGAGGCCACAGTTATACTGATACCAAAAGCTCACAAAGACCCAACAATAAAATAAAACTTCAGACAAATTTCCCTTATGAATATTGACGCAAAAACAATAAAATTCTAGCAAACTAAATCCAAGAACACATCAAAACGATCATTCACCATGATCAAGTAGGCTTCATCCCAGGGGTGCAGGCATGGTTCAATACCCAGAAATCCATCAATGTAATCCACTACATAAACAAATTCAAAGAAAAAAACGACATGGTCATTTCATTAGATGCTGAAAAAGCATTTGGCAAAGTTCAATGTCCCTTCATGGTAAAAGTCTTGGAAAGATCAGGAATTCAAGGAGCATACCTGAACATGGTAAAAGTAATATACAGCAAACCAGTAGCCAACATCAAACTAAATGGAGAGAAACTCGAAGCAATCCCACTAAAATCAGGGACTAGGGCAAGGCTGCCCTCTCTCTTCCTATCTATTCAATATAGTACTTGAAGTTCTAGCTAGAGCAATGAGACAACAAAAGGAGGTGAAAGGGATACAAATTGGAAAGGAAGAAATCAAAATATCACTATTTGCAGATGATATGATGGTATACTTAAGTGACCCGAAAGACTCCACCAGAGAACTGCTACAGCTGATAAACACCTTCAGCAAAGTGGCTGGATACAAAATTAACTCAAGCAAATTAGTAGCCTTCCTATACTTGAAGGATAAACAGGCTGAGAAAGAAATTAGGGAAATGACACCCTTCACAATTGTCACAAACAATATAAAGTATCTTGATGTGACTCTAGCCAAACAAGTGAAAGATCTGTATGACAAGAACTTCAAGTCTCTGAAGAAAGAAACCAAAGAAGACCTCAGAAGATGGAAAGATATCCCATGCTCATGGATTGGCAGGATTAACATAGTAAAAATGGCCATCCTGCCAAAAGCATTCTACAGATTCAATGCAATCCCCATCAAAATCCCAACTCAATTCTTCATAGACTTAGAAAGAGCAATTCTCAAATTCATATGGAATAACAAAAAATCCAGGATAGCAAAAACTATCCTCAACAATAAAAGGCCTTTTGGGGAATCAGCCTCCCTAACCCTCAAGCTGAACTACAGAGCAGTAGTGATAAAAAACTGCATGGTATTGGTACAGTGACAGGCAGGTAGATCAATGGAATGGAACTGAAGACCCAGAAATGAACCCACACACTTATAGCCACTTGATCTTTGACAAAGGAGCTAAAACAACCCAGTGGAAAAAAGACAGTCAATTCAACAAATGGTTCTGGTTCAACTGCCAGTCTACATGTAGAAGATTGCGAATTGATCCATTCCTATCTCCCTGTACAAAGTTCAAGTCCAAGTGTATCAATGGCCTCCACATAAAACCATATACACTGAATCTAATAGAAGAGGAAGTGGGGGAAAGCCTTGAACACATGGGCACAGGGGGAAAGTTCCTGAACAGAACACCAAGGGTTTGTGCTCTAAGATCAAGAATCGACAAAAGGGATCTCATGAAATTACAAAGCTTCTGTAAGGCAAAGGACATTGTAAATAGAACAAAATGGCAACCTACAGATTGGGAAAAGATCTTTACCAATCCTAGGTCCGATAGAGGGCTAATATCCAAGGTATACAAAGAACTCAAGAAGCTAGATTCCAGAGATCCAAATAACCCTATCAAAAAATGGGGAACAGAGCTAAACAGAGAATTCTCAACTGAGGAAACTCAAGGGCCGAGAAGCACCTAAAGAAATGTTCAACATCCTTAGTCATCAGGGAAATGCTAATCAAAAAAACCCTGGGATTCCACCTCACACCAGTCAGAATGGCTAAGATCAAAAACTCAGGTGACAGCAGATGCTGGTGAGGATGTGGAGAAAGAGGAACACTCCTCCATTGCTGGTGGGATTGCAAGCTGGTACAACCGCTCTGGAAATCAGTTTGGTAGACCCTCAGAAAATTGGACATAATACTACCTGATGACCCAGCTGTACCACTCCTGGGCATATACCCAGAAGATGCTCCAACATGTAATAAGGACACATGCTCCACTATGTTCATAGCAGCCATATTTATAATAGCCAAAAGCTGGAAACAACCCAGATGTCCCTCAACAGAGGAATGGATACATAAAATGTGGTACATTTACACAATGGAATACTACTCAGCTATTAAAAACAATGACTTCATGAAATTCTTAGGCAAATGGATGGAACTTGAAAATATCATCCTGAGTGAGTTAACTCAGTCACAAAAGAACAAACACAGTATGTACTCACTGGTAAGCGGATATTAGCTCAAAAGTTCGGAACACCCATTATTCAATTCACAGCAATTGTTGGACTGAGCGTTGGGTCCCAGATGGAGGAATTTGAGAAGGGACTGATGGAACTGAGGGAGTTTGCAGCCCCATGGGGAGGAAGCAACAGTGTCAACTGGTCAGGTGCCCCGGTGCTCCCAGAGACTGGTCCACCAACCAAAGAATGCATATGGAGGGGCCCATGGTGCTGGCCACATATGTGGCTAAGGAGGGCCTTGTTGACCATCAGTGGGAGGAGCGGCCCTTGGATCTTAGAGTGTTAGATGCCCCAGTATATGGGAATGCCAGGGAGGGAAGACAGGAGTGGGTGGGGGAATACCCTCATAGAGGCAGGAGGAGGGGTGATGGATAGGGGGTTTCCAAAGGGAAGACCTGGAAAGGGGAAAACATTTGAAATGTAAATAGACTATTAAATAAAATTTAAAAAGATACAAAACCTTTATATTTCAAATAAGTCTTAGAAGCACCAGAGCTGGGAAGATATCAACCTTCTATGCTATTTTGTCTACTTCCCTATCAATAACCCCGAGATATAACTTCCCATGTTACATATGAGCTGCTCCTACACCAACTGTCTGGCCCTTAGGTCCACGTTCTCATAATCTACCTACACCATGGTGTCTTCCTCTCCTTTCTTCTCTCTCTCTCCTTTTTCCTTGTCTTCTTTCCTGAGACCCCAAGCTCATCAACCAAAACCCTGCTTATCTCTCTTCTGCCCAACAGAAGGCTTTCAGCATCTTTCTTTAACCAATAGTTTTAAATTAAGGAGCAAAGTCACATAGCATCACTTGGTGTATGTGAGGATTCCTTTGTTCCTGAGGATCTATCCATCAGGGAGCAATCAGATCATGGGGGCCAGTATTTAGTATTATTATACATAGCAACAGACAAATATCAACAGTGGTACATCAATCCCAGCACTTGGGAGGTAGAAGCAGAGGCACTTGGATCTTTGTGAGTATGATACCAGCCTTGTCTACCAGAACAAGTTCCAGGCCATACAGAGGTGCCTAGTGAAGCATTGAAAAAAATTAACAAATTAATAAAATAAGTTAGAGCAGTTTTTCACATGTCAACCGTACTTCAATAAAAATCACTTAAAGGCTGGATTTTATTCTAAAGGAGTCTTAGAAGTTCTTGGCTAGAAGGAGAGAGCCAGGTTCCAAATGTATTCTTACTTTATAAGGTAACTCAGACTTCTTCAGAAAAGTAGAGGCATGGTGCCTGAGCTCCTGACCCACTGTCAAAGTCTAGTGCATTGGGGTCCCTTGGGTAAGGTCACATTAATCAGGAGATTGAGGAGACAGAGTAACTGTGAACCACTGCATACCTTAGAATTTTCCAGCATCTTTTATAGGCAAGCAGAATAAAGATTTCCCACAGCTTCTAACTCTCAACAGGTATTGTTTCTCAAGCAATAGCTTATCTGGGTTCAAGGTGACCCAAACCTCCTTGCAGACTAAGAAATCAGTCAGGAGTCCAACTCTGTCATGGGTTTCTTAGTTTAATTAAAACAAAGTAAGTTTCTCATGAGAAAATGATCATGGAGGCCACTTCCTCATGCATCCAACTTATTTGGTGGAGATCAGAATTCTCTCCTGAAAAAGTTTGCTTTCTAAGTGTCCCAGTGTGCTGGGATTTACAGTTTGCTTAAGTCACCTCAAATCTAGCAAACTGGGAGCAGTCATCTCATGCTATTTCTATATAGCACACCGTGCACAATATCTGCTGGAAATCATTACAATATTATTAATCACTGAGCCATTTCTCTACTCCCAAGCCTCCTCTTCATTTTATTGAAAAAGAATTTGTCTGATTAATAACCTAGGAAATTATCTGGAAACATTTTAAAATATTGAGTGCCTCTGAAAATAACTTTTATTACAATGCTATTTCTTAAATTTTCCTAATTCATTTTGATTGATAGGTGTAGAGAGAATATCTTACGACTCTATGGGTGCAGCACCTCTCAATAATAAGTCTGCTGGCCTATGGCTTAGGCAGAAAATAGGAAGTGGAACATCTGGGAGGAGAGAAAATTCTGGGATAGAGCCAGGCAGGAGATTCTCCTGCCGAAGGTGTGAAGAGACGGATGCATCTGGCAGAATGTAGATTAAAATAAATGAGTTTATTCTAAGTTTTGATCTAGTCAGAGAAGAGCCTAGCTATATGGCCAAGGTATCTGCAAACTTATTTAGATTCTAAGTTTTATTTCTGGGAATCTGGGGCTAGGAGGAAGACCTCGGTCCTAACTCCCTCAAAGTAAAAGGCTGAAACAAACAAACTGATAAGCCTAAAGTTAATGTTACACTTATTCCTAGATACAAGTATCAGTGTTACTGTGTAAATGACACAGTGCCCTTTGTCAATGAAAATAGTCCTGCTCTTTGTGTGGGACCCATCTTTTTTGGATAACCATATTTACCATCCCTCATCAAAGAAGCAAATGGAGACCAACACAGAGAACCACACAGGGCACAATGCAGAGAGCAACAGATCATGAGGAGGCCAGTCCTCACTGACATATCGATATTACAGCTCCTGCATCTATGACTCCAGAGAGAAGGAACAGAGAGAATATAAACGCTGGAACAGCAGGAGGTCTGGTGTGAAACATTGTCCCCTAGAAACAACCACATAAACAAGACAGAAGCAACAGCAATAAAACATGATAACATGAAAGAGGGAACTTCTGTGGGGACCCACCCCTAGACGAAGAATTGCAGGTAACTGATGATTGCTGAGCTAGAACTGGCCTCTCCAGGGATGAGCCTCTTATTGGTTGGCCAGTGGAGAGTGGTCAGGCCTGAAACCATAGACACACAAACAACAAAAAACAGACTCAGCATGTTGCATTTATAGATTTGTGTGTGTACACATAGGCATGCACTGATGGCTACATACAGAAACATAGGTAACAATGATAATGAAAGAAAAAGAAGGTATTAAATTGAGAAGTACATTGAAGGGGTTGGAAAGAAAGTAACTGAGAAGAGATAGAGGGGAGCAAGAGGGGATGATGCAATTCTTCTTTAATCAAAATATATCTAAGAAATAAAATGCAAACGGTGGCCTGTTTTAAAAACAAAATAGCAAATGTAGTGATGTGAAGGTAAGACTTTTAAAGTCACTGTGTGGAGGGTTAAGAAGGTGTCAGGTGCCAGGCAGTGGTGGCGCATACCTTTAATCCCAGCACTTGGGAGGCAGAGGCAGGCGGATTTCTGAGTTCAAGACCAGCCTGGTCTACAGAATGAGTTCCAGGACAGCCAGGGCTATACAGAGAAACCCTGTCTTGAAAATCCAAAAAGAAGAAGAAGAAGGAGGAGGGGGAGGAGGAGGAGGAGGAGGAGAGGTGGAGGAGAAGGAGGAGGAGAAGGAGGAGGAGAAGGAGGAGGAGGAGGAGACGAGGAGGAGGAGGAGGAGGAGGAGGAGGAGGAGGAGGAGGAGGAGGAGGAGGAGGAGGGAGAGGAGGTGTCAGGTGGGGCTGGAGAGCTGGCTCAGCTGAAGAGCACTGGCTGCTCTTCCAGAGAGCTGTGGTCTAATTCCCATCACCTTATGGTGCCACACAGCCTTGTGGGAGCACAAGAGAGGCCTTGGCACCAGTGGATGGAAAAATCAGGATAGCTCCTGAAAGGCCTGATTTTGCTTTGCCTTCTCATTTTATCCTCTAAGAACGCAAGGTGCAGCTCACAAGCAATTTTACAGTTTGACAGCCAGCAGGTTGTTAAGGGCAATGACACATTGTTTCAGCTATTTCTCCAGTTCATTCTGTTCCAGGTAGCAAGTGAGGTTGTGCTTAGAACTGAGTAACACAGTGCCCAGAGCCTCCAGGCCTGAAGAAGGTTGAGGCAAGACACAGAGTAGGACTCTGGTGTGGCTTTAAAGACTGAGGGTCCCCATATGTTCTAGCTCTCTAACTATACTGAAATGCTGATAATAAGTTCTAAAACGTTCTTTAAAAAATAACCTTTCTTGCTCTCTCTGAGGGTAAAAAGCTGCGGGCTTAGGTGATTGACACCTGTAACCTAACAGCAGGGGATTAAGTAATTATATTTTGTTCTATCTCATCAGGAACTGTGCAGCTCTAAATGTCAGCCTGCCAATAGAAGTTGCAGGAAGAAAAGGGGACATTTTGAAGAGTGATTATCGCATTTATTTCTAACTTGTAAAAAAAAAAAAAAAAAGTTACCTATGAAAGCTTTCTAAGAAAAGGGGGAAAACGGGAAAGATCCTTACCTGGATGGGAAAAATATTCTCTCACTCTTCTCTTTGTCCTCAGCACTTATACATCTTTTAGAATACATGATCACGTGGTGAAAGTTCATGGTACAAGTTCACACATAAAATTCAAATCATAAATTGAAATAGAAGTTTACAACAGAGAATGTTTACATGCATACCCATTAGGAGTCATTATCTGGCTAAACATCCATCACCTGTCACAGCTCCACAGGTTCAGTGAATGTTAAGAAACATAACTAAGTTATTAGTGAAGTTTTGTATAGTGAACCCAGTTGATATTTTATCTTCTGTCCTAGCACCTAGAATAAATCATTAGTTCTCAAAAAATCATTAGTTCCCTTTTAATGACCTTTGGCTAATGGTTTTACAACCTTTTGGAATGTGCTCTTAGTAGAAAGTCCGGTTACTATCTAGAAGCAATTAACTAGCGACACATGGGAGACTAACAGAATTCTCATTGCAGTTTTGATTATCAGAAGAGACCTAACAGCAATGCCATTATAAAAGAGCTTAGTAAAATACTAATATAACTTTAGGAATTCCTATTGATCATCATTAAGAATTAAGAAGTCACCCATTTGTCTATATAGCATCACTACAAGACAGTACATCTTCATAGATCTGCAGAGATCTGCTCAAAGGGGGTAGGCTAATACCTAGGGATTGTTATATATGTTTAATAATAGCAGAAAAAGACTATTAATAACAGAATCTTTCCTAAAATTATTTTCTCCTGGGCCTTGCCTACCGGAGTTCCCTTGTACATGTTAATCTAAGGTGGTCATCTCAGGAATATCAGATGCTAGTTATTAGCTTGTCCTATAATGGATGACTCCTGATAACACACTCAGTGCTTTAAGTAACCTATTAAATAAATCAGTCTATCAGTCAGTACCTTAGTGTACCTCAACAGTCTCTAACTCAAGTTCCAGGATGTCTGTTGCCACCTTCTGGCCACCAGAGGCACTGCATGCATGTGGTGCACAGGCAAACATACAGGCAAAATATACATACACACAAAATAAAAGCAAAATTTTAAAAGATGTCAGGCACTTACTAAGGGATCAGGCTTATCCTGGGGTCACACAAAAGACAGGTGTTTAATTCATCGTATGAACTATAGAATGAGAGAAACAGTTGTGGTACAGAATCAAATCATATAAAATTAAAACAATAGGAGAGGGGACAGCTCAGTTAATATAATGCTTTGTCCAACACACAGAAATCCCTGGATTTGATCTCCAGGTAGCATAAACCAGATGTGATACCAGGCTCCACTGAGTTTGTCTTATTTAACCAAAGCAAAACTATTGGAGCTGTGGAAGTGCCTCAATAAATAAGAGCAGTTGCTGCTCTTCCAGATTTGTCATGACAACCAGAAAAATTCCCAAAGAATGCTTTGTCATCCCAGATCCTAGTGTACATATCTGCAATTAATCTCAAATAATGTGTGAATAAAAAAATATACCTTGGGAAATTAATAGTGAATTTTGAGTTAATTTATCCTGACACTGGAAATTGGAGATCAGAAAAAAAAATAGTTGCTTTCAGAAAAATTGGTTATGTTTCTTGTAGGTACAACAAAATATATGACAAGGACAACCTAAGATAAAAGTCTCATTTTGCCTCACAGTTGGAAAGAACAGCCTGTCATGGGAGAGGAGAAAGGATGATATAGGCTTAAATTTTCCTCCACCTGACTTTTGATAACGTTTCTTAAATGCTTTTTCCTCCTTTCTAGCCCACTACACACCAGAGGTCATAGTAAAGAAAAGTTATTAGGGTTCAGGGAAGGTGGACCTGTTTAGAAATTGTTCTTTGGAGCAAATCCCATCTGCATTGTCAGGAAATAAACAGTTCAGTTCACAAGTCAGCAGCGGCAGCTTGATACACTTGCAAATAATTCACCAATACACCAGCAGTTCAGTCTGGTAGCAAACACAAATCAGCAGTGGTGGCACAACCTAGCAGGAACAGCCAGGCCTCAGCCAAATTGACACGAATCAGCAGGAGAGATTAGGACAACCAGGAACACAAGGAGAAGTTCTCAACTGTGCCTTTCTCAACAAAAGGAACATCAAGAAGTGTTGCAAAAGCTGGTACAACGACTCTGGAAATCAGTCTGGCAGTTCCTCAGAAAATTGGACATAATATTATCTGAGAACCCAGCTATACTACTCCTGGGCATATATCCAAAAGATTCTCCAAAATATAACAAGGACATGTTAAAATAACATGTTCCACTATGTTCACAGAAGCCTTACTTATAATAGCCAGAAACTGGGAAGAACCCAGACGTCCTTCAACAGAGGAATGGATACAGAAAATATGGTACATTTTCACAGTGGAGTACTACTCAGCTATTAAAAACGATGAATTCATGAAATTCTTAGGCAAATGGATGGAACTAGGAAATATCATCCTGAGTGAGGTAACCCAATCACAAAAGAACATACATGGTATGCACTCACTGATAAGTGGATATTAGCCCCAAAGCTCCCCATACCCAAGATACAATTCACAGACCACATGAAGCTCAAGAAGAAGGAAGACCAACGTGTGGGTGCTTCGGTCCTTTTAGAAAGGGGAAGAAAATACTCACAGGAGCAAATATGGAGACAAAGTGTAGAGCAGAGATTGAAGGGAAGGTGATCCAGAGACTGTCCCACCTGGGGATTCATCCCATATACAGTCACCAAACCCTGGCACTATTGTGGATGCCAAGAAATGCTTGCTGAAAGGAGCCTGATATAGCTGTCTCCTGAGAGGCCCTACCAGAGCCCTACAAATACAGAGGTGGATGCTGGCAGCTAACCATTGGTCTGAGCGTAGGTTCCCCAGTGGAGGAGTTAGAGAAAGGACTGAAGGAGCTGAAGGGGTTTGCAACCCCATAGGAAGAACAGCAATATCAACCAAACCAGATCCCCAGAGCTCCCAGGAACTAAACCACCAACCAAGGAGTACACATGGCTCCAGGTGCATATATAGCAGAAGATGGCCTTGTCAGGCATTGATGAGAGAGAGGTCCTTAGTCCTATGAAGACTTGATAGATGCCTCAGTGTAGGGGAATCGAGGGTGGGGAGGCAGGAATGGTCGGGTGGGTGGGGGAACACCCTCATAGAAGCAGGGGGAGGGGGAAACCAGGAAAGGTGACAACATTTGAGATGTAAATAAAGAAAATATTATATATATATATAGAATTCTGTATATATAGAATTGCTAGTTCTATAAGCAAGTTCCTCTCACAGTCCATTGAGTCCTATTTATACTTCCTCCAAACATCACGTGTCTTACCTCAGAACGTGTCTAAGCAAAACGCCACATGAGTCTGTATCAGCTGACATCACGCTGCCAATCAGCTGGAATCCAAGAAAGAGGAAAAGAGCTGCCAGCACACCACCAGAAGGTTTTTGGTGCATATATTTCTATGGACTCCTGACAAAAGGAGCTCAACCACGCATGTAAGATGAATCAGTGCATGCGTGTAATTAAATCCTTCTTTACGATTCCCTTCACGTGTTTGCTCTAGCAAAACACCCTCTGGCCTGTGTCTGCTTCAGCAAAACATCCTTTTACTAGTATCCGCTTCAAGAAAACATTCCTTCATGTGTTTACCCCACCAAAACACCATCTGCAACACAACTGACTTTCCAAAGAATTTCTAAGTTTCTACTTCAATAAAGCATCTCTGGGGCAGTAGGATGTGAGACTGCTGGCTCTGGTCTCAGCCGATCAGGACACTGAGAACATGGTGTGCAGTGCTCACCTGGCTTGTTCTTTTCCCCTTGTATTTAATCTGGGGCTATAGTCTAGGATTATAGCACCACCTTCCTTTAGTTAAACCTCTCTGCAAATGCTTTTGAAGGCATGCCCAAAGGTTTGACTCTTAGATAACCCTAAATGCATTCACATTGGCAATGAAGATTAACCATTAGAGTTCGTCTACAAGACACAATAGAAGCTGTGATTTTATTTTTATTTATTTATTTGTTTATTTATTTATTATTTATTTATTTATTTTTGCCTTGCTAAGGAGAGGATAAAGGACCTAAAAGTAGGACTTCTGCTATGGTAGAGTTCAAACAAAACCTGTTCACAGTAGGCCATTCCAGAGTGAAACCTCCGGAGGGTGTCTGGGAAAGCTGCTTTTTGTTGCTGTTGCTGTGTACTGCAGACACTGGGTGCTGCAGTTGGTTCTGATGCTATGGGAGCAGATGCTGGAGGCTCATTTTGCAGGCACCTGGCAAGAAGCCTACAAGACACAGAGAGCCCTTGCTTTCCCTTCATGGTGCTCTACTGCCATCTATTGACAAAGCTTCAGGGTCACCTGGCAAAGAACATATCACTAAGGGCTCAGGACC
>JADRCH010000595.1:116827-158183 GCA_019843965.1 Rhynchomys soricoides | reverse complement strand
CAAATGTTAAATTATGATCACTTAGGAGCCTAAATGAAATGGTTTAAAATAAGCTAGCAGCATGCATTAGGAACACCTTACACATGCAAATTATTTTTCACTTTCTGGGAGTTACTAAACAAGGGTTTTTTAATGCTAAGATGAATTAGAAGAACCCACCTCTCTCTGGATGTGGGGTAGGTGTTGAACACAGGTGAGGCACTGCTGAACTCCGAAATCACTATTAATATTAATGAGTTCTATATGCTTATATTGTGAGCACTCTTTTACACATTACTATTCCTGAAATAATCAAGACACTGGGAAAGGAAAAATCTGACTACCTATTCCGCAGAGATTGGACTCTCCTTTGCTGTTGGAGGAGTTGCTGGAGTAAAGCCGCTATTCTTGTTGATGTGATAAAAGTTTAACAACTACAAACAAAAGCACCTTAGACACTCCCGCATGTGAGGAGACATTTTGGAAGGGAGAAGGAGTGGGAAGAATGTAAGAGACAGGGGAGTTGCTGTGATATAGTGTTTCTTAGGAATATAAGAAGCTACATCCATAAAGTCCCAACAACATGGCTGCCCAAATGTGAGAGGGAAGAGGACAACTCCAAATCCACTTCAAAGTGAATGGAGAAAATTCCCAGAGGCCTCAGCCCTCTACAAAAAAATACAGGCACCTAAGGAAGGCTGGGAGTGGGAGGAACAGTCATCCTCAGAGAAGAGCATCAAGTGGTTATACATTAGCTCATGGTCAGGTTGAAAAACATATACAAAATCTGTTAAATTGACTGTGCATGTTATATTTAGGGGTGTGTGTGTGTGTGTGTGTGTGTGTGTGGCATGCATGCACACATGCACACATATGTGTGGAGCGGGCGCACAATAACAGTTAATAAAAAGAGAAGCCAATTATTTGGGAAAGAATAGGAGAGCTGTATGGGATAAAGAAAAGGGAAAGGAGAAATGTAATTAATTATAATCTCAAAAGTAAAAAAGCTAAAAACCTTTTAAAGCAACTTAGGGTATAAAGAGGATTATTTCAACGTAAAATTCTAGGTCTCCATCCATCATTTCGAGGAAGTCAAGGAAGGAACATCAAACGACTAGTTAGTCAAGAAGAGAGAATCCAGCAAGGGAAAAAGATAGGCTAACTACAGATCTTCAGCTCTCCCTCAGCTACCTGAAATCCAATTCCCCAGCCTCATCCCCAGCTCCACCGCTGACCACCTGCTGTGACGCCCCTTCTACTCTGCCCCTTTCTCCACAGATTTTCCACTCCAAACTTCATCCTCTCCCACTCTTTGCTTAACCAGTCTCCAGTGCCAACAGGCATTCCCTGGGAATCTGCAGGCCACTTTGGCCAGTGAAGCAGGTAGACTAAGTTCAGGTCTCCACCTCTCTTCCAGTCCTCCAAGTCCATTCTCATCTCCACCCCTGTAGCAGACCTTCTTCTCTGTGGCCTCTGTCACTCTCTGCACCATTACCAGAGGACCAAGCAGATCCCAGTGGAGCACCCTACTTTCCTTCCTCCTGGGGATCCTCCCCCAAAGCTCACACCCCCCTACCCCTTCCACATTCCTAAGTGTCAGTTCCCAATATCTAGAAATGCATTTTTCCTATAACCCCCAGTGGCTATCAGGATCCCAGAGGAATGTCCTACCAGGCGACACACAGTCACCACAGTCTCAAATGAACAGAAATATTAACAGAAACCAGGAAACAAAATACTTACACAACAAAGGCCAGATATCAGTACCTAAAATACAACCTTTCCAAACCCAGACCCCTGTATGCCAGCATAAACAAACAATAATAGCCAGGGTGATGTGAATCCAACAGAGCCCAGCGACTCTAGCACAGCAGGCACTGAGTGTTGCAACAGAGCTGAAGGACACACACACACACACTCATACACACACATACACACAAACTCTCTCTCTCTCTCTCTCTCTCTCTCTCTCTCTCTCTCTCACACACACACACACACACACACAAGATCTTAAGATAGCTTTTATTAATAGGATAGAGGTCCTTAAGAGGAAATTAATTTAAAATTTCTTAAAGAAATATATAAAAAAAGCAAACATTGGAAGGAAATGACTAAAACCATTCAAGACCTGACAGTAGAAACTGAATCAATAAAGAAACCCCAGACTGTGAGAAATCTGGAAATAAATAATTTAGTAACTAACAGGAACCCCAGAGGCAAGCCTTACCAACAGAATAGCAAAAAATGGAAGAGGGAATCTAAGGAACTTAACCAAAGTCATAGCTAGAGTAGGTGCTTCAGTAAAGAAAACATTAAAACTAAAAATATCCTGGCACAAAAAACTCAGGTAATCCAGGACACCATGAAAAGACAAATCTAAGAATAACAGAAATAGAAGAAGGGAGAGAAACCCAGGTCAAGCTGGGTGGTAGTGGTGCGCAAGCTTAGTCCCAGCACTGGGGAGGCAGAGGCAGATGGATCTCTGAATTCCAGACCAGCCTGGTCTACACAGTGAGTTCCAGTACAGCGAGGGATGCAGGGAGGTACTGTGTCTTGAAAACCCAAAAGAAAACACGGGTCAAAGTCAAAGAAAACATTTCCAACAAAATCATAAAAGAAAATTTTCCTACCCTAAAAGAGGTGATGCCTATAAAGGTGCAAAAAGGTGCAAAAAGCATACTGAACTCTAAATAGCCTCGTCCAGAAAGAAAGTCTCTTTGTCACATAATGATCAAAACACTAATCAGAACAGAACAAAATAATATTAAAAGTGGGATGGGAAAAAAAACAGTAACACAGACAGGAGAACCTGTTAGATTAACACCTGATGTCCCAGTGGAAACTCTAAAAGCCAGAAGGGCCTGGACAGATGTTCTAAAAACTTGAAGATACCATAAATGCCAGTCTTGACTACTATACCAAGAAAAACTATCAATCACAGTATGTAAAAAAAGGAAAACATTCCATGAAAAAAACCCCAAACAAACCAAAGTTGAGCAATATTTAGCTACAAATCCATCACTAAAGAAAGTAATAGAAGAAAAATTTGAACCAAAAAAAGATTAACCACACCTAAGAAATAAATAATCCACACACAAGAAATAAAGAACTACATACAATAAATAAATAATCTCAAACCAACAAATCAAAAGAGGGGAAACACACACACACACACACACACACACACAATCAACAGCAAAGACAACAACAACAATCACCACCATCACCAACAACAAAATAACAGGGATCAAAAAACACTGCTCCCCCCACCCCGGAGCTCCCGGGGACTGGACCACCAACCAAAGAATGCACATGGAGGGACCCAGGGCTCTGTCTGAATATGTGGCAAAGGATGGCCTTGTTGGACATCAGTGGGAGGATCAGCCCTTGGGCCTGAGAGGGGGTGATGCCCCAGTGTAAGGGAATGCTAGGGTGTGAAGGCAGGAGTGGGTGGGAGGGAGGGTGGGGGAACACCCTCATAGAGCTGGGGAGAGAGGGGATGCAATAGGGGAGTTCCAGAGAGGAGACCTGGAAAGTAGATATCATTTGAAATGTAAATAAAGGAAATATCCAATAAAAGAAAAAATACACTGCTCATTAATATCTTCCAATATCAATGGTCTCAATTCCCCCAATAAAAACACAAACTACTAGTATGGTTATAAAAGAGGACCCATCTTTCTGCAGCATCCAAAAAACAGAAACACATCTTGACATCAAGGATAGACAGCAGGGTAAAAAAGGTGGGAAAAGATATTCTAAGCAAATAGACCTAAAAAGAAAGCTGGTATAGCCATTTTAATATCTGACAAAGTTTTCAAGATAAAACTAATCAAAAGAGATACATACTCATCAAATGAAAAGTCCACCAAGAGGACATTGCAATTCTTGACATGTATGCTCCAAATATAGGGGCACTCAAGTTCATAAAAGAACATTAGTACAGCTTAAATTACATATTTTTCCACACACTCATAGTGAGAGACTTCACTACTTGACTCTTACCAACAGACAGGTCATCCAGACAAAAACTAAGCAAAGAAATGCTGGAGCTAACTGGTGTTATAAACCAAGTGGACCTAACATATCATGAAAAATTAAGAAGTCATTTATTTGTCTATATAGCATCACTACAAGACAGTACATCTTCGTAGATCTGCAGAGATCTGCTCAAAAGGGGTGGGCTAGTACCTAGTGATTGTTACATATGTTTAATAATAATAGGAAAAGTTTATTGATAGCAGGAATCTTTCCTAAAATGAATTCTCTCCTCCTCTCAGCCTTTACATGAAGATATAGAACTCTTGGCTCCTCCCACTCCACATCTACCTGGACGCTGCCATTCTCCTACCTTGATGATACTGGACTGAACCTCTAAACCTGTAAGCCAGCCCCAATTAAATGTTGTCCTTTATAAGAGTTGCCTTAGTCATGGTGTGTCTCCACAGCAGTAAAACCCTAAGACAGCGAGAGAAAGAAGAACCCATAAAGTAGCAAACACCAGCTACATACACTAAACTTGATAAAAGAGGAAGTAGGGAATAGCCCTGAATGTATTGGCACAGTAGACGATTTTCTAAACAGAACACCAATAGCACAGGCACTAAGATCAACAATTAATAAATGGGACCTCATAAAACTGAAAAGCTTCTGTAAGGCAAAGGACACTGTCGTTCAAAGCGTCAGCCTACAGAATGTGAAAGATTTTTTACAATCTACACAGTTGATAGAGGACTGATAGACAAAATATACAAAGAACTCAAAAAAAACCAAAAAAACTAGATATCAAGAAAACAACCCAGGGGCTGGAGAGATGGCTCAGTGGCTAATTGCACTGACTGCTCTTCCAGAGGTCTTGAGTTCAATTCCCAGCAACCACATGATGGCTCACAACCATCTGTAATGGGATCCGATGCCCTCTTCTAGTGTGTCGGAAGACAGCTACAGTGCACTCATTTAAATAAATAAATCCTTTTTAAAAAGAAAGAAAAAGAAAACAACCCAATTTAAAAACAGGAATTCTCAAAAGAGGAAAGTCAAATGGCCGTTTAAAGAGATGTTCAACATTCTTAGCCATCAGGGAAATGCAAATCAAAACTACTTTGAGATTTCATCTTACACCTGTCAGAATGTCTAAGATCTATAAAACAGGTGATAGAGTGTGACTTTAATTTTTTCCGTGCCTACTTTTAATGATGGATCTTAAATGCTTTAACCTCCCTTCTAGCCCACCACCCACCAGAAGTACTGGAAAAGAAAGGATACAGGGGAAGTGGACCAGTGTACAAATGGTTCTTTGGGCAAATCTCATTTGAGTTGTCAGGAAATCAGTAGTTCAGTTCACAGCTCAGCAGCGGCAGCTCAAAACACTCACAAACACTTCACGGATACACCAGCAGTCCAGTAGGGTTGGGATAGCAAACACAAATCAGCAACAGTGACACGACCTAACAGGAACAACCCGGCCTCAGCCTAATAGGCGCAAGTCAGCTGGACAAGGGCCAACAGGAATGCCAGGAAAAGTTCTCAGCAAGGAAGTGAAGATCAGCAAAGACTCAAGACCAACAAGCACTGCATAACACTCAACAAGCAAGCCAAGCTTTTCTCACAGTCTGTTGAGTTCTATTTATACTCCCTCCAAACATCACCTATCCTCCATGGGTCTTCCCTCACCGCCTATCTTGCCGCAGCCATGAAGTCTCTCTCAGCTGACAACACTCTGCCAATTGGCTTGAGTCTACAGAAGCATGAAGAAGCAGTCAACACAACACCAGAAGTTTTTTTGGCGCAGTTCTCTCTTATGGAGTCCCGACAAAAGGAGTTCAACTACAGAAAAAGGGGCAGATCAATGCATGCATGTCATTAGCAAAGAATCCATCATGTGTTCTTTTACGTGCTTGCTTTAGCAGATCCTTTCACCTGTAACTGCTTCAGCAAAATGTCCCTTCTTATGTTTGCCCCAGCAAAACGCCATCAGACACAACTGACTTTCTAAAGAAGCCTAAAGTTTCTACTTCGACAGAGTAAGGAAATAGGGGTGGGGGGCAAATAGTTAATGGAAGGAGAACAAATAGTTATAGATGGATGGGGGCTGGAAAAGGAGGATCTAGTGGTGAGGTGGAAGGGAGAGAGGGATGAGGGAGGGGATGCATGGAGAGGCAGCTAAAATTAAGGACTATTTTGAGGGGTAGTATGGAAACCTAATACATAAGATTGTTAAAATATTTACAAATAAGAGGGAAATGAAAATGAAATCACCAAATAGTGGGGAAGACAGAGGCCCAAGTTCACATTTCTTGACATCAAATATAGCTTCTAGTATAGGAACTATACTATAGTTCCTATAGTATAGGAACTATATCAATCTAATTGAGTTGTTGGCCAAAAAGTTCCTGTAGGGAATCTCCAAACAACCCAGGCTGTTGCCAAGAATATAGATTGCTCTTCACAAACTGTCTGCAAGGCCTCCATTTTTAAAAGAAAATACCTCTATGGCTCATTGCATGCAAACTGTCACATGTAATCGATCTGTAGAGACAGTTTTTATGGAAGATGTCACATGTAGTTTACAAAGGGTTTTGTTGTCGTCATTGTTGAGGTCTGCCCCCCTAACATAGCTGTAGCCATTTTGTTCCATGCCTGCCAGTTATTCCATATTGTTGCTGTAACATGCGTGCCAGTCATTGACACAGATAAATAACTTGACACAGCAGGGTCTTGCTGACCTCATATCTTGTTAATGTTCTGTATGTTCTGAGCTTTGTTGATCTTAAGAAATTCCACAACTGTAAGTTCCACTTAGGACCAATCAGAATGCAGGTCAGTTAGAACTGTTCCGTCTAGCTAGGCAAAATAGCTTGAGTCAGACCCGACCACTGGGCAGCACTTTCTGCACCTGTACATGAGCTCACTGTGGCTTTTCCTTTCTTAGCTGGTGGTGAGAAATGTTCATCATCATAGCTCAGCCCTGGAATCCTGAGCTGTGGCCCTGATCCCTCAGTATTAGGGTGTATGTTCCATAAACCATCCCTGTCTCACTGAGATTGGTCTCTGTGTAGTTTGTGGGGAAACTCCTGAACCCCAACAGTCACATCTTAAGCTTATTTTACACAGATGATTGAGTCAATTATCACCAGGAAAATTTTTCACCAAATTGTGTTGTGTTTAAATATGTCTAAAATAAACTACCTGGGGTCAGACTCCCTAAGTTTGAACCAACACTGGCTATATATAGTTTTGTTAAACCAAACTACCTTCTTGCCTCCCAAAGATCATCACTCTGCTGACCGTGGTGGTCTCAGAGACCACCACAATTATATTTTATTTACCTTATCATTATCCTTAAGAAGCCTGTTTGTTTTCTAAAGAGAGACAGAAGGTGAGTGGATACAGATGGGAGGAGAGATGGGGAGGAACTGGGAGGGGTAAAGGGAAGGGATACCTTTATCAGGATATACTATGTGAGAAGAAAATCTATTTTCAATAAAAGGAAAAAACATTGAGAGATGACTGCATGTTTCCTTGCTTGTCCTCAGCTCAACTTCTCCACTCTGACACAGTCAAGGACCCACCACCCACCATTCCAATCCAATATAGATAATCCCTAGTTGAGACTCTCTTCCCAAGTGATTCTGGGTTGTGTTCAATGAAGCTACCCGTCGCAAAGACTACAGTCTTGAAGTGATTTCGCAGTGCATAGCAGCTACTGGCCCCTGATTTCTGAAGGCACAGCCCTGGCCAGAGCTAACCAAAACTGTCTGTACTAAGATTTTTGCAGTCAGAAGTCCACATGAAATGTTCCACATTGGCCAGGATGAGCACTTCCCCTGGTGGAGAGTCTATTGTGACAGGTGGCTGTGATTGGTCCACGACACAATTAGTAGGAAGCATGGGGGTGATTTGGCCAAACAAACGTCTGTGGTTGGTGCAAGTACTCCATCCTCTCAGGTCTATAAGCAGGCTGCCTGGGCTCTCTAATGAGTGAACTGGAAGACATCATCATCAGGTTTGGTGAAGATTTTTCTTTTGTGCTCATGGAAATCCACAGAGATGACAGCCCTTTGAAGACAACAAGAGGCTTGACACTTGAATTAGCCCCTGACACACTGCTCTGAGGTGTCACAGTGTGGAAACCTGTGTGCTTCAGTATGACAGTAGAGGTCATGGAGGTACCAAGGAGAAGCTCTTGGTCATGCCAACATGTGCCCCTGCCTGGTCTTACATGGCAGCTGAAGAGGTCCCAGCAACCCCAATTGTAGCCTATACCTGGTTCCAGAGCCTCAGGTCCAGATTTCCCAGTACAAATCACTGACAATACCCTGTTGACAATTTGACAGCTAAAGGGTCAGCTACCCTGGAAAACCTCAGACCACCCTCATCCAGCACTGATGGGCTTCAGTGCACCTTGTGGCCTATGTAGCACAACATGCTGACGTAGAAATTTCTGGTTGTGTCATGTGATGGTTTCCTGAAGCCAACTCATGTGATGTTTTACTGAAGCAGACCCATGAGAGCACACATTTAGAGATGTTTAAACTTCTCCTGGCATTCCGACTGGTTCTGGTCACTTCCTCTGACTTGTGCAGATTCGGTGGAGGTCTGGCTGTTTCTACTGGATCATGCCACCACTGCTGATTCATGTTTGGTGACACCTCTGAACTGAACTGCTGGTAAACAGGTCTACATCCCCAATGTCCTATTATCCATCTTTCTCCTCTGCTTTTGGATGGTGGGCTAGAAGGGGAGGTCAAAACATTTGAGAACTTTTATTAATGTAGTTTTTGAAATATCTAAGCCTACAATTTGCTCATCCGGCCCTGGTATCCACCCCTGTGGGAGAGGATTCCTGGTCATGACTGAGTGCTGGAAACCAAACTCATCTCCTGTAAGAGCAGCAAATTCTCTTCACCATTGAATCTCTTAACCATCTTTCCAGCCCTTAACTTTGTTTTGTTGTTGTTGTTTTGTTTTTTGATTGTTTGGTTTGATTTGTTTTTTTTGAGCCATCTCTCCATCCCCACGTTTCTTTTTTGATTGCCAGCTAAACAGTTTTAATTCCATGAGGAAGCATACACTGAAACCAACACGTACACATAGCACTTTGGTGCACAACAAGCATAACCTGAGATGTGCTAAGAGAACTTTTTAAAATTATCTTTGTTATTTTTAATTTTTAAAAGATTTATTTATCTGATGTACATGAATGGTTTGCTTGAATATGTCTGTGCACCACATATGTGCCTGGTGTCCAGAGATGTCAGAAGAGGACATCAGATCCCCTGGAACTGGAGCTAGAGATGGTTGTGAGCAGCTTTGTGGGTGTTGGAAATAGAACTCTGGCTCTCAAAAAAGAGCAGCCAGTGCTCTTAATGGCTTAGCCATCTCTCCAGTCCCTCATTTAACTTTTGAAATGCTACTCAGTTGAATATTAAAAACATAAGCAAGTAGTGAGCTTAAATCGTTCTTAAGAGTATGATTACAGCCCCTCATTTATTCACCACTGTCCGTGAAATGCAGTAGTTAGCCACCAGCCTCCACTGGGAGGTTTGACACCAAGGACAAAGTAGCCAGTTCAGAAATAGTTAGTTTGCACTGTTTGGTGGCTACCTTTCTTCTGTGGGACACAATTATTATTATTATTATTATTATTATTATTATTATTATTATTATTATTAATTATTCTGTTTTTTGAATGTGTGAAGGATGTCTGCCCTGCATATACACCTGTGCATCGCCTGGATGCAATACCAAAAGAGGCCAGAAGGTGGCAGATTCGCAGGAACTGGAGTTATGGGTGGTTGTGAACCCACCTTTTGGGTGCTACAAATCAAACCTAAGTCTTATGCAAGAGCAACAAGTGCTCTTAACTGCTGAGCCATCTCTCCAGCCCAAGAACACAATTCTAACCAGTTCGTATACATTTCTGTTGACCAAGAATTACTTACACAGATAATCGTTTTTCTATAAGTGGCCTGAGGGTATTTAGTGAGCATTTCAGAGGTTGTCGTGGTTTGAATATCACCTGTAGGCTCAAAGAAAGTGTTTTAAGGATGGGTAGCCAGGGGTCAGCCTTACTCTGAAGAATCTTTAGGAAGTAGAGACTTACCAGAATAAGTCGATCATCAGGGGCAGGACTTAAGGTTTTATTGCCAGGCCCCATTTCCAGGCTGCTTTCTGCTGCCCAACTGCCAACAAATTGTGACTAATTGCCTTATAACCTGACGCTGTATCTTCCTCAATCTTGGTAGACCACATACCCTAAAACTGAAAGCCAAGTAAACTCTTCCTCCCTTAGCTTCTTTCTCTTGAGGTATTTGTTCTCAGCATCAAGAAATGTCATCAGGGAGACCTATGCCTGGGCCACCAAGGTTCCACAGCCAAATAGTGCCGGGAGAAAGCTAGCCTCCCAAGAGTGTGGAAAAGCCTGTGAGTGGGGGTTAGACAAGCACCACTGCTCAGCGGGACCCGCCCGGGAATCCTCCGGACACAGCGACTGAGGAACAGCCTGGGACAGCAGCCTTCTGGTTTCCATCTGTGGCTGGAGCCCTCTGCCTTGGTCACCAGGGCTCCATAGCCAAATAGTATTGGGGAGAAAGCTAGACTCCCAAGAGTGTGGACAAGACTGTCTGCTCAGAGGGACCCACCTGGAATCAGCAGGATACAGGGACTAAGGAGTGGTATTCTGGTTTCTTTCAGTGGCTGGGGAGCTGATCCTGTAACACAGGGCTACATACTCAAATAGTGCCAGGAGAGAGCTGGTATCCCAGGAGTGCTTACACACCTTTGAGCACAGGCAAGACCACCACCTTAGTTCAAATTCACTGGATCAAGAGGGAACCTTGCAGAGCTATGAGGACTCAGGAACCAAGGGACAGCTGGGGACAAGATCCTTCTGGTTTCTGTCTGCACTCCAGAGCTGACCTTATACCACAGCTCTCCAAACTCAAATTCCTCTCAGAGATAACTAGTCTTCAAGGAGTATTGACACAGAGGCTAGCAGGAGGGACAAGCCACAGTCAGAGAGAGCAAGATCAGCTAACAACAGAGATAACCAGATGGCGAAAGGCAAGGGCAAGAACATAAGAAACAAAAACCAAGGCTACTTGGCATCATCAGAACCCAGATACCCCACCACAGCAAACCCTGAATGCCCCAACACAGCAGAAAAAGTAGGCTCAGATTTAAAATCACACTTCATGATGATGATTAGAAGACTTTAAGAAGGAAATAAATAACTCCTTTAAAGAAATACAAGAGAACACAGATAAACAACTAGAAGCCCTTAAAGAGGAAACACAAAAATCCCTTAAAGGATCACAGGAAAACACATCAAACAGACTAAGGAAATGAACAAAACCATCCAGAAACTAAAAATAGAAATAGAAACAATAAAGAAATCATAAAGGGAAACAACCCTGGAGTTAGAAAACCTAGGAAAGAGATCAGGAGTCATAGATGCAAGCATCACCAACAGAATACAAGAGATGGAAGAATCTTAGGTGTAGAAGATACCATAGAAAACATTGACACAACAGTCAAAGAAAATGTAAAATGCAAAAAGCTCCTAACCCAAAACATCCAGAAAATCCAGGACACAATGGGAAGACCAAACCTAAGGATATTAGGTATAGAAGAGAGTGAAGATTCCCAAATTAAAGAACCAGCAAATATCTTCAACAAAATTATAGAAGAAAACTTCCCTAATCTAAAGAAAGACATGAACATAAACATTCAAGAAGCCTACAGAACTCCAAATAGATTGGACCAGAAAAGAAATTCCTCCTGTTATATTATAGTCAAAACACCAAATACACAAAACAAGGAAAGAATATTAAAAGCAGTAAGGGAAAAATGTCAAGTAACACATAAAGGCAGACATATCAGAATTACACCAGACTTCTCATCAGAGACTATGAAAGCTAGAAGACCCTGGGCAGATCTCATACAGACCCTAAGAGAACACAAATGCCAGCCCAGGTTGCTATACCCAGCAAAACTCTCAATTACCATAGATGGCGAAACCAAAATATTCTATGACAAAACCAAATTTACACAATATCTTTCCACAAACCCAGCCCTACAAAATAATAATAGATGAAAAACGCCAACTCAAGGAGGGAAACTACACCCTAGAAAAAGCAAGAAAGTAATCTTTCAACAAACTCAAAACAAGATAGCCACACAAACATAAAAAGAACATTGAAAATAACAGGAATCAACAATCACTATTGTTTAATATCTCTTAACATCAATGGACTCAATTTCCCAATAAAAAGACATAGACTGATGGACTGGATCCATAAACAGGACCCAGCATTTTGCTGCATCCAGGAAACGCATCTCCGTGTTAAAGACAAACACTACCTCAGAGTAAAGGGCTGGAAAACAATTTTCCAGACAAATGGTCCCAAGAAACAGACTGGAGTAGCCATTCTAATATCGGATAAAATCAACTTTTAACCAAAAGTCATCAAAAAATATAAGGAAGGACACTTCATACTCATTAAAGGAAAAATCTACCAAGAAGAACTCTCAATTCTGAACATCTATGCCCAGAATGCTAGAGCACCCACATTCATAAAAGAGACTTTACTAAAGCTCAAAGCACACATTGCACCAAACACAATAATAGTGGGAGACTTCAACACCCCACTATCATCAATGGACAGATGTGGGAAAAACAAACAAAACAGAGATACAGTGAAGCTAACAGATGTTATGAACCAAATGGATTTAACAGATATCTATAGAACATTTCATCCTAAATCAAAAGAAGATCCCTTCTTTTCAGCACCTCGTAGTACCTTCTCCAAAATTGATCATATAATTGGTCACAAAACAAATCTCATCAGCTATAAGAAGATTGAAATAATCCCATGCCTCCTATCAGATCACTACACATTAAGGCTGGTCTTCGATGGCAACAAAAACAACAGAAAGCCCACATACAGATGGAAACTGAACAATGCTCTACTCAATGATAACTTGGTCAAGGAAGAAATAAAGAAAGAAATTAAAGACTTACTAGAATTTAATGAAAATGAAAGTACAACATACCCAAACCTATGAGACACAATGAAAGCAGTGTTAAGAGGAAAACTCATAGCTCTGAATATCTCCAAAAAGAAACTGGAGATAGCATATATTAGCACCTTAACAGCACACTTGAAAGCTCTAGAACAAAAAGAAGCTAATACACCCAAGAGGAGTAGAAGGCAAGAAATAATAAAACTCAGGGCTGAAATCAACCAAGTAGAAACAAAAAGAACTATACCAACAATCAACAAAACCAGGAGCTGGTTCTTTGAGAAAATCAACAAGATACATAAACCCTTAGCCAGACTAACCAGAGGGCACAGAGACAGTATCCAAATTAACAAAATTGGAAATGAAAAGGGAGATATAACAACAGATTCGGAGGAAATTCAAAAAATCATCAGATCCTACTACAAAAGCCTATACTCAACAAAATTGGGAAATCTGATGAAATGGACAGTTTTCTAGACAGATACCAAATACCAAAGTTAAGTCAGGATCAGATAAACCTTCCAAACAGTCCCATAACCACTACAGAAATAGAAGAAGTCATTAAAAGTCTCCCAACCAAAAAAAGCCCAGGACCAGATGGGTTCAGTACAGAATTCTATCAGACCTTCAAAGAAGACATAATACCAACACTCTTCAATCTATTCCACAAAATAGAAACAGAAGGAACACAACCCAATTCATTCTATGAGGCTACAGTTACACTGATACCAAAACCTCACACAGACCCAACAATAAAAGAAAACTTCAGACTAATTTCCCTTATGAAAATCGATGCAAAAATACTCAATAAAATTCTCGAAAACTGAATCCAAGAACACATAAAAACAATCATTCACCACAATCAAGTAGGCTTCATCTAAGGGATGCAGGGATGGTTCAATACCCAGAAATCCATCAATGTAATCCACTACATAAACAAACTCAAAGAAAAAAAAATACATGGTCATTTCATTAGATGCTGAAAAAGCATTTGACAAAATTCAACATACCTTCATGATAAAAGCCTTGGAAAGATCAGGAATTCAAGGCCCATACCTAAACATAGTAAAAGCAATATACAGCAAACCAGTGGCCAACATCAAACTAAATGGAGAGAAACTTAAAGCAATACCACTAAAACCAGGGACTAGACAAGGCTGCCCTCTCTCTCCTATTCAGTTTAGTACTAGCTAGAGCAATTAGACAGCAAAAGGAAGTCAAAGGGATACAAATTGGAAAGGAAGAAATCAAAATATCACTATTTGTAGATGATATGATGGTATACTTAAGTGGCCCGAAAGACTCCACCAGAGAACTGTTACAGCTGATAAACACCTTTAGCAAAGTGGCTGGATACAAAATTAACTCAAGCAAATCAGTAGCCTTCCTATACTCGAAGGATAAACAGACTGAGAAAGAAATTAGGGAAATGACACCCTTCACAATTGTCACAAACTATATAAAGTATCTTGGTGTGCCTCTAAACAAACAAGTGGAAGATATGTATGACAAGAACTTCAAGTATCTGAAGAAAGAAAGCGAAGAAGACCTCAGAAGATGGAAAGATCTCCCATGTTCATGGATTGGCAGAATAATACAGTTAAAATGGCCGTCCTGCCGAAAGCAATATACAGATTCAATGCAATCCCCATCAAAATCCCAACTCAATTCTTCATAGACTTAGAAAGAGCAATTCTCAAATTCATATGGAATAACAAAAAACCCAGGATAGTAAAAATTATTCTCAACAACAAAACAACTTCTAGGAGAATCAGCATCCCTGACCTCAAGCTGTACTACAGAGCAGTAGAGATAAAAACTGCATGGTATTGGTACAGTAACAGGCAGGTAGACCAATGGAATAGAACTGAAGACCCAGAAATGAACCCACACACCTATGGTCACTTGATCTTTGACAAAGGAGCAAAAACCATCCAGTGGAAACAAGACAGCATTTTCAACAAATGGTGCTAGCTCAACTGGCGGTCTACATGTAGAAGAATGCGAATTGATCCATTCCTATCTCCCTGTACAAAGTTCAAGTCCAAGTGTATCAATGGCCTCCACATAAAACCAGATCTAAGAGAGAAGAGAAAGTGGGGAAAAGTCTCAAACACATGGGCAAAGAGGGAAAGTTCCTGAACAGAAAACCAAGGCTTATGTTCTAAGATCAAGAATCAACAAATGAAACCTCATGAAACTGCAAAGCTTCTAAGAGAAAGGACACTGTCAATAGGACAAAACCGCAACCTACAGATTGGGAAAAGATCTTTACCAATCCTAGGTCCGATAGAGGGCTAATATCCAAGGTATACAAAGAACTCAAGAAGCTAGACTCCAGAGATCCAAATAACCCTATCAAAAAATGGGGAACAGAGCTAAACAGAGAATTCTCAACTGAGGAAACTGGAAAGGCTGAGAAGCACCTAAAGAAATGTTCAACATCCTTAGTCATCAGGGAAATGCAAATCAAAACAACCCTGAGATTCCACCTCACACCAGTCAGAATAGCTAAGATCAAAAACTCAGGTGACAGCAGATGCTGGGGAGGATTTGGAGAAAGAGGAACACTCCTACATTGCTGGTGAGATTGCAAGCTGGTACAACCACTCTGGAAATCAGTTTAGCGAACCCTCAAAAAATTGGACATAATTCTTTCTGAGGACCCAGCTATACCACTCCTGAGCATATACCCAGAAGATGCTCCAACATGTAATAAAGACACATGTTCTACTATGATCATTGCAGCCATATTTACAATAGCCAGAAGCTGGAAACAACCCAGATATCCCTCAACAGAGGAATGGATTCAGAAAACGTGGTACATTTACACAGTGGAATACTACTCAGCTATTAAAAATAATGAGTTCATGAAATTCGCAGGCAAATGGATGGAACTTGAAAATATCATCCTGAGTGAGGTAACTCAGTCACAAAAGAATGAACATGGTATGTACTCACTGATAAGTGGATATTAGCCCAAAAGTTTGGCATACCCAAGATTCACTTCACAGCAACCGTTGGACTGAGCATGAGGTCCCAGGTGGAGGAGTTGGAGAAGGGACTGAAGGAGCTGAGGGAGTTGGCAGCCCCATGGAGGGAGCAACAGTGCTAAACCCCCCAGTTCTCCCAGAGACTGGACCACCAAACAAATAATACACATGGAGGGACCCATGGTTCGGGACACATATGTGGCAGAGGAGGGCCTTGTTGTCCATCAGGGGGAGGAGAGGCCCTTGGGCCTGAGGGTGTTAGATGCTCCAGTATAGGGGAATGCCAAGAAGGGAAGACGGGAGTGGGTGAGTGGATGGAGGAATACCCTCATAGAGGCAGGGAAGGGGTAAGGGGATTGGGGGCTTCCAAAGAGGAAAACATTTGAAATGTATATAAAGTATCAAAAAATAAAATAAAAAAATAAATTTAAAAAAAAAGAGAAAGAAATGTCATCGACACAGGATATCCAACGGTAAATATCTTACAAAAATAAGCCATAGAAAAGACATCCCAAGATTTAGGTGATTCTTAAGGACATATAGTCATAGCTCAGTGTATTTATTTCTAATTTTGAGGAGGATTTTTGTTTGTGTTTGTTTTATATTTTTCTCGATCCTATTAACTTTGTTTGGATGGAAATTCTGACAACTTGGAGGCTAGAGTGGTAGTTCAATTGTTAAAAGAGCTCACTGCTCTTCCAGAGGACTTAAGTTTGATACCCAACTGTAGCACAAGCAATATAAGCCTATCCCCAACTAGCTTACAAGTAAATGAGACTCAGACTATGGTTATTTTATTTGGCTTTTATAATTACTGGAAGGGGGGTAACTCCGAATCTACTCTTAGCTGGCCTGGCTACCTCCCCAGTGGTGTACCTCAGATACTTGCTGTTTCTCCTGGCCATGTTCTCATGGTCCATCTCTTCTCATGGTGGCTTCCTCTCTCTCTTCCTCTTCTTCCTCCTTCTCCCCCTGGTCTCCCCTCCTCCAATCAGGTCACACTAAACCCACCTATCTCTTTTCCCTCCAGTAACTGGCTGTAGCCAATTTTACTTAAGCAATAGTTTTAAATCAAGGAACAAGATTTGCACAACAAAAGTTTGTAAACACGAAAAGTCACTCGTAGGCCTAGACCTTTGGGTATAGAATTTAGCATTACAATGCATAGCAATCGACCAAACTTCGACACCCAACACCCACACCAAGTTCACAACTATGTGTAACTCAAGTCCCATGGACTCTGACATCCTCTTCTGGCCTCCATGAGCACCTGTACACACACACACACACACACACACACACACACACACACACACGAGAGAGAGAGAGAGAGAGAGAGAGAGAGAGAGAGAGAGAGAGAGAGGAATAGATTTATTTTATTTGTTGGAGACAGACTCAGTTGTCAGTAGTTCTGGCTAATAGTGCTATATAGTTGTAGTTCTGGAACTCACTATGTAGACTAGACTGGTCTTGAACTCACATAGATCCATCTGCTTCTGCCTCTGTCTCTCAAGTGCTGCTATTAAAAACCTGTGCCACTACTCCCAGTTAAATAGTTTTTAAAAGAAGCCAGGTAATAGTAGCACATGCCTTTAAACCCACACTCAGAAGGCAGAGGCTGGGAGCTCTCTGCAACTTTGAGGACAGTCTGGTCTACAGAGGGAGTTCCGGGACAGCCAGGGCTACACAAAGAAATGTTCTATCAGAAAAACCCCAAACAACAACAATAATACAACAATAATAATACATTTTAAAAGAAAAATTCTGACATTGCACCTGTAAAAACATCTTCAATAAGATCAGAGAATGCAAATATAAATTCGGTACTAAATTCTGTTATGAGATTATTGAGTGATTACATGAATAATTGTGTGTGTGTTGGCCATGGTATTTTGTTACGTAAGCTAAGTCCTTATTAGAAAAGTATATGGATAGATTTGTAGGTGATGTGAAGTATGCTTGGCATTCTTTTTTAGATATTCAGTTTTTCTTAGAGTATCAGAATAGAGAAGCAATCAGCAAAATCTATTGGCAAATGGCATAATGGTTCAAGCCAAGTGGTTCATAATATTTCTTTTTATGTAGTCTTAAATTTTCTACAATAAATTAAAAATATTTTTCTTTAATCCATAGTAATTTTTAAAATGTTATGATGATTTTTTTAATTTAACCTTCTGGGATATTACCTAGTAATTTTTAGGCTAAATTGCCTTTGCATAATATGCAATCCATTCTCATATTCTTTTGAATTACAAAGACTTTTCATATAAAATTTACCACATTTGGAATACAAAGTATCTAAAAGGACAAACCAAGTCACATAAGAGATTGGCTCAGCCTACACATCTTTCTGTTCCAAACCCAGCAGTTAGTGTCCCTTGAATGCAAAATGTCCTTTTTCCTTATAAAGGGGACAGTTAAACCTGTTATTTTAAAGCCTGCTCCCCGTTCTTCACATGAAAGCTGCCAGTTCATAGTAGCTTTAAAAAAATGTTCATTTAAACCTCTGCTAGAAAATGGAAATACACATTTAAAACTCAAGTCAGTTCGTGGAGCTTTTCACTTTCCTTTTAGAGACACTTTGTTCACACCCATTTACCCTTCACACAGTTCAGGCAGAACCTCTGCAGCCTCTGCATCTTTCTCACAGGAAGCTTATAATTTTGAGCTTGGCTGTTTGGGGGAACCTTTTCTAAGCACCCCAACATTTTAGATGAGTTGTGTTCTGTTTGTTTTTAATTTTTTTATTAATCATTTTATTAGTTTACATTTCAAATGATATACTCCTTCTTGGTTACCCTTCCACAACACCCCCCCCCCGCATTCTATTCCCCCTTTCCCCCTCCCGTTTGCCTCTATGAGGGGGTTCCTCCACCCCACTCACCCACTCCTGCCTCACTGCTCTAGCATCCCCCTATCCTGGGGCATCAAGCCTCCACAGGACCAAGGGCCTCCCCTCCCATTGATGTCAGATAAGGCCATCCTCTGCTACATATGTATCTTGAGCCATGGATCCCTCCATGTATACTCTTTGGTTGGTGGTTTAGTCCCTGGGCGCTCTGAGTGGTCCAGTTAGCTGATGTTGTTCTTCCTATGGGGTTGCAATCCCCTTCAGCTCCTTCAGTCCTTCCCCTAACTCTTCCATTGGGATTCTCAGGCTTAGCCTGATGGTTGGCTGTGAGTATCTGCATCTGTACTGGTCAGGTGCTGGTAGAACCTCTCAGGGAACAGCCATACCAGGCTTCTGTCAGCAAGCACTTCTTGGCATCAACAACTGTGTGGGGGTTTGGTGTCTTCGTTTTTAATTTTTAGACAGGGTTTCATGTATCCCAGGTTGGTTTCTAATTCACCAAGGATGACCTTGAACTTCTGGCCTTCCTGCTTTTTTTCAATAGCTGAGAGTATACCACCAAGCCCACATTATACAGTGCTGGAAACTGACCTCGGGCACAAAATAAATATCATTTCCTCCCCAGTCGCAAGGTTCATGGCTGAGTCTACTGAAACAAAAGACATACTAAGAGAAAAACATAAAAATGTAAAACTCACATTTTACACTACATGGGGACCTTGTAGTGTTTAAAAAAAAAAAAAAAAAGAATGAAGACCAAGATGCCAGATGTGGTGACACATGCCTATAATCCCAGCATTCAGGTACAGGGGTTAGAAGACAGCCTGGGCTATGTATTGAGTTCAAGGCTGGCCTGATCCTGTTTCAACAACAAAAACAAACAAAAGACAGAGGAGACCTATGAGGTCTTATTATTTTGCCTTTATTTTGTATCGCTACTGGGTCTCATCATAAAAGGGAGGCTTGCCTGAAATATCCTCCCAAGTGCTAGGGTAACAGGTACATGCGCCTACATGAGCAAAATATAATTGGAGAAGAAGAGGGATTGTATACAGTATTACTGCTGGAGAAATGTATCAAGGCCTGTTTAGCTTCTCCTTGGTATGACTTTGTGACATTCTTTCCCCTCTAGTGTAGGACTGGGCAGTGGATACCTGAGGGTCTTTCAGAGAGACAACAACCTTGTTGCAATTCTCCTAAGGCTACAGTAAAAGGGAGGAGGATAGAAAATGCACATGGTTACAAAGAAATGAACAAGCTGGGGGGGGGTACTGGAAAGATGGCTCCGCATTAAAAGCATTTGCTATCCTGGCGATGACCTGGGTTCAGTTCCTGGCACCCATTTCCTCTCTAACAACAGCCTATAATTCCAGTTCCAGGGAATCTGATGCCTTCTTATGGCATCCACTGTCACTGGGCATGCACATGATGCACATATGTGCACACACACGTATGAAACACCTATACACAAAAGGTAAAAAATAAAACTTTTTTTTTTTTTTTAAAAAAATTAGGTTTAGTTATTTTTGTTTGGTTGGTTCTTCGACACAAGGTTTTTCAGTGCAGTCTTTGCCATCCTGGTATCCAATCTGTAGACTGTGCTGGCCTCAAACTCAGATCTACCTGCCTCTGCCTCCAGAGTGTTGGGATTAAAGGTGTATACTGTAAAAGTAACTTTTATTCACCTGGTGTAATTGTCATCTCAAATGGAGGCTTACTGATGATGGCTCTTTCTGAACTCTGGATGGATGGTTAACTCAGCTGTTTTAGCACAAACTCCTCTCCAAGCTGACTGCTTAATCTGGTTTCTCTCTCATCCTCTGATTGTTTGCTGTGCTTGGCCTCAGACTAACTCTGGCAATCAGTTCTAGTCTTCTGGTTCCTTCTCATTCTCTGGATCATTCTGTCTTCACTTGTGTCTAGCTTGTTCTCTCTTCAACCTATCTCTGTAAAACTCTCCTGGTAAAACTTCCTCCTCTCTCTGTCCACTCTCTTTCCTCTCTGTTCTCGAGAGAGTTGGGCGTGTCTTATTCTTGTATCTTTTTTTGATCCGTCACTTTGTCTACCACTCAACTAGACATCACTTTCAAACATGCCTGCTTCCTTCTACAAACTAACTTTACCTTCATTGTATGGGAATAACGGTGTGTGCCAAGGCTGAGGCACACCACAACCAGAAGCAGGTTTTTCCAGTGAACAACACAGTTTCACGGGGTTCACAGTGTGATCAAATATCCTGCAACAGTGTGCCACAGTGGCTGGCTTATTTATTTATTTTATACGTGAGTAGTTCACCTGCATGCATGTATGGGCACCACCTGTCTGTATGCCTGGTCCCCAAACAGGTCGGAAAAAGTCTAGAATCCCCTGGAACTGAAATTAAAGGCAGTTGTGAGCTGTCCTGTGGTTGCTGGGAGCAGAATCCAGGTTTTCTACAAGAACAATTAACCTCTGAGCCATCTCTCCACACCCACATCTTTTTAAATAATACTATCGATGCATAAATAAATCAAAACGGATTAATGCATGATGGGGCACACATTTAGACAGTGAATGAAAAAAAAAAAAACAAAAACAAAAAACCAAGTATTAGCCAACCAAGAGCCACCCACATTCCCGAACCAAGTGCTCTCCATCTCCCACCCCTTAATCCTCATCATTACCAAAGACCAATGCGACCTGGCATGTTTCCACCTTCACCACCGACCTGTATTTTCACTGTACGCAGGCTCCATACCCTCTAATGTAAAACCTGCACCATCTCAGACTGCCCTGCTTCTCTACCCCCTTCCAATAAATCTTTTCCATGAGGTCTGTTGTGTAATGTAATTTTTTTTTTCAGCATTCCTTGGCTCTGACCATAGTCCAGAACTCTGCCCCACCCCCTCCAACAGCTCACAGGAAACTCAAAGCACTCTCTATACGTTAGAACTTAGGACTTAGCCCACTTGCAGCTGAAACTATTTCTTTGGAAGCAGCAGGAACAGCGGATTTCCTTCAGGGCAGAAAGCAGTGCACAAATTGGGCCTTTCAGCCTAGTGGGTGTGGTCGAGTCCTTGGCTGTGGAACTGCAGGAGGCTCTCAAAGCTCCTGTAGAGGAAGTACCTCAGAACCGGATACTACAGGCTCTGTAGTTTTTCTCCGTTTTCCACAAATTGCCTCTCCGTAGCCCAGTCTAGTATTGAACTCCAACGCCTCATTTCTCTAGCGCCAGGATCTTTAAATGTTTTACATTTATTTATTTATTTATTTATTTATTTATTTAGTGTGGGGGAGGGTGCGCGTGCTACAGTGTACGAGTGTAGAGCTTAGAGGACAACTTGAATGGATGTTCTCCTGAGTTCTATCATGTGGGGAATATGGGATTCGAACGACAGTCACCTGGTTTGGTGGCAAACGCCTTTACCCGCTGAACTATCACTGTGGGGTGGGGTGGGTTGGTGTATGTGTGTGTGTGTTCTGCAGAGTAGGAACAGCACCTGCCTTGTGTAAGGAAGGCTATTTGTCAAAAACGCCTCATGCTAGCTAGGAGCTTTGAAAATGGTACTATTTGCAGTGGATCCTGGAAATCCTTGATAGACTGATGTCTGGTCTGGTCTTAGTTACAGACAGGCCCTGAGGAGGAAACCCCATCTAAACCCCAGTCCTTGCAGACACCCCAGCCCACCCCTAACCGCAGGGAGTCAGAAATAAGGTCTCGAAAGCTAGGGAGCTCCTGCACTCTAATCCACTCGAGGCCTCCGCGACCACAGCAGATGGAAGACAACGGTGACGCACCGGCGGCTTCTTCCGATTTCACTTTCCTTTTCTCGGGCCCGGCCGCTTCACCTCTTTGGCCGCTGCCTGGGGATTTGCCCAGTGATCAGTGACGTCAAGAATCCAGAAGTTCCCATTGGAGGACGGAGTTCGGCAAGAGCCAATCCCAGGGCTGGTCCCAAAGAAATCTCGGTGGAGGGCACGGAGCGCAGGGAGACTGCTGGGCGGGGAGGCTTTGGAGCTAGCTGCTTGCTGAGGACCTACTCCCGGAGCAGCTCCAAGGAGAGGAGTGACCGGGCACGGAGAGCAGCGTGGGTGAGTGCAGTCTGCACTGACGAGACACGGCGGAACAGCCACCGTGCAACTCGGGTGGGGACGGCGAAGGTGGCCGCGGGCCCTGGGCAAGGCTAACCAGGCCGCGTCCCCGGCTCGCCTCTGGGCCTTTCGCCCTGAGCTCGCTGTGTTCCTTCCTCTTCAGGTCCAACCCAGACTTACTTCAGTCTTTTCTAATCCCCAGAGCCAGAAGTGAGCGGGACCCGGATGACGTTCCACCTGGTGGCTTGGAACCCTGCATGACCAGAGGCAGGTCTTATATTTATGTTACTGTTTATTTATTATTTATCTATGGTCAGAGTAAACTGGCTTAGCTACACGTATCAGGAGCTGTACGTTATCCCTGATGATTTACTGCCTAATTAGCTTAGGAAAAGAAAGTATATAAACCTGGCGGTGGTGGCGCACGCCTTTACGCCCAGTGCTTGGGAGGCAGAGGCCAGTCTGGTCCACAGACTGAATGAATTCTACAAAGAGAAAACCTGTCTCGACCCTACCCCCAAAAGAAAAGAAAAAGTGTATAAATTTTAACTTTGGGAAGTGAATGGGAGGAGACACTTAAAAATTCCCAGTACATTCCAGATTTTGACAACACAACCATTTGTGCGTGCTTCAAAGAAGGGAAGAATGACATGTGTTCATGCATGCCTGAACCCCTTGTTAGTGAGATGGATTCATGATGCCTAGAGTATTCCTCCCAAGTTATAAAACAAACAAACAAAAAAACGCATTTTCTAAAAGCAAGCTTTCATTAATGTCTTTAAAATTGCAACTTTTAAATTTGATGATGACGACGACAGTGACAGCGACAACAGGGTGTCTCCATGTGTCCAAAATGGCCTGAAACTGACCATGGTAGCCCAGGTTAGCCTCCTGCCTCTTGAGTGCTTGGATTACAGAGATCACAGGCATCTGCCCGCATGCCTAGTTGCAATTTTTAATGCACTTAATGTTTTAGAACAATTGTAGATCTACAGAAAAATTGAGAAAATGGTGTGTAGAAGGTCTGTATAACTCCAAACTGACTTCTCTTTCACTAACACCTTACACATTATTATTGGCCAAAGCCCAAACACTGTGATTATTTACCTTTTCTGTATCACCCCAATTCTTATCCCTCCATATTCTCATCCAGGTTGCTCTGCGTTGGTTTTTAGATTTGGTTTCAGAGTTTTCAGAGATACTTATGTAATGGATACCTCAGATAATTAACACAAGAAGAGAAGGATTTATCTTAGCTCACGGCTTAGTTAGAAGTTGCAACGATGATCCATTGGTACCTGTTGATCTGGGCCTACAGTGAGGCAGCAAGCACATAGAGAGCAGTGCTCAGAGGAACAAAACCACTTATGTCATAGCCAGGAAGAGGGGAGGGTGGGATACATCAGCATCCCACAGCCTCCTTCTGTGATGCTATCTCGTTGTCCTAAAGAGGCCCACCTCGTAGTTTTTTTTTAATTTTATTTTTCTTATTCACTTTACATCCTGTTCACTACCCTCCCCCCCCCAATCCTTCCCCCATCCCCTGTCCCCTTCTCCTCTGAGCAGGTAGGGGATTCCTCTGGGTATCCCCTCCAACCCATCCCACTTCAAGTCTCTGAGAGGCTAAGTGCTTCCTCTCCCACTGAGGCTGGACAAGGCAGCCCAGCTAGTAGAACATATCCCGTATTCCATGTACAGGCATCAGCTTTTGGGTTATTCCCCCCCACCTAGTTGTTCAGGACCCACCCGAAAGTCAAGCTGCACATCTGCTACATATGAGCAAGGAGGCCTAGGTCCAGCCCGTGTATGGTGGTTCAGACTCTGAGAGCCCCGCTTGAGATTGGGTTTATGTGTTAAAAGAATAGAATTAGGCTGCTATACTCTTCACACCTTAGCAAGGATTTCATGTTGTCAAGATTGAGGACGGTACTGACCTGCTCACCCAGTTGAGTGTGTGTTGGTTTTCTACAGTGTCAAGTTTCGCATTGCAGTTTATCCCTCCCTTGGCATACAGTGTTACTTGGAAGGAAGTCACTTTGTTCACCTAAGGAATTAGGGAGTTATGGGTTTTAACTTATTCTCTGTGGGAAATGTGTCCGCTTCATTAATTTGTCCATCTGTTTTTTTTTATACCAGTATAGACTTGCAGGTATTGGTACTTGCAAGATTGGATTACAGTCCAATAGCGCCTTGTTGTGTTGCTGGAATCGGTGTGGCTTTGAGTATTGAAAGTGGTTACCTCTGTGTCCCTCCTCTTTTAATGATACCTTTTGAGCAGTCAAACACGTGTGTGTGTGTGTGTGTGTGTGTGTGTGTGATCTTCCAAACTTCAGACAACTTGGCCAAATTTCCTTTGTCAGGAGATGAAGAAAATCTGGGTGTGGAGAGTTGGTTCCATGTTTAACAGGATTTCTTGCTCTTTCAGAGGACCTAGGTTTAGCTTTCAGTATCCACATGGCTCGCAACTATCTGTAACTCCAGTTCCACCCTCCTCTGAACTCTTTGGGCACTGCGTATGTGTGGTGCACACACATACATATATGTATGCATGCGTACATACAGAGAAGACACCTGTACACACAAAATAAATTTAAAGACTTGAGGAGGGAGGAGGAGGTAGGGAAACAATCTTGCCAGATGACATGGTGATTGCCTATACTCTCATCACCTGGAAGGCAGAGAGACAGGCAGATATCTCTGTGAGTTTGAGGCCCCTCTGATCGACATAGTGAGTAGCAGGCCAGCCAAAGACGCATAGTGAGGCCCTGTCTCAGAAAAAGAAAAACAAAAGGGGAGGAGGTAAGGAAGTACAAAGGTGGTGGATGACTTGTTACTTGCTACAAGAGAATAGCAAGCAGGGCTGAGCCTGGATCTGTTACTGCAGAATTCTGCAGACCTCAGGTAGAACCTTTTAAGTGAAGGCTTCTCGGGGACTTACACTCCTAGGATCACAATGGAAAATACACAGGAGATGTTGTTGTTCGTAGCAAACAAAGGCTTAGCTTAAGATCGGCATTTAGGATGAAATAGAATTTGGCTAGATTGATGGAAACGAGCTATTAGAATACTGGTCTTCCCAGAGGGGGGTGGGGGGAACCCATGTGCGTGCGGCAGAAAATGTCTTAATATTCAGATCCTGCCGCTGAAGCGGGTTTGTGAAACTGGGATCTGAGGGTGTCATGAAAATTGGGAACAGAGAAGCCAGCGGGGCTCCAAATCTGGGAATGTCATTTTAGAGGCACGATTCTGTGATTTGGGCGAGCTTCTGGACATAAAAAGATCACTGAGGTATGACTCTTGTTTTCGAATTCTGAGTAAGGTGAGAATACCCATCCACCACACCAAAAAAAGAAATCAGTTATAAAGCAGTGTGAGAGTATTACCATAGAAAGACAGAACTAACTGAGAAGGAGCAGAGATGGGGGGGGGGCAGTTTTATTCAAGGTCGAGCTGTGTCTGAGAGAACAGAGTGAAACAAGGACCGGGAGGAGTATGTCACATGAAGGGCCTCTCTCCCTACATTCTTACTATGGAGTACTCGGCACGGTTGATCAGGATTTGGGGCTAAATGCCCTGCCTTGTGTGTTTTGAAGCAAGAAAATCGTAGAGTGAGACCCACATTAGAAAGGCGATCCCTTCAGAACTCTGTAGGAGAAAGGCTGCCTGTGGTGACTGTTCCTGGTTGGCCACCTGACTGTATCTGGAATGGACTACCATCCCTATATGGAGAACATACCTGTGTGAGATTTTCTGTCTGGTTTGAAGAGGGTTAATCTACTTGTAGTGCGTACCTTTGAGATAGGAAGACACACAGCTTTGATCCAGGTTTTAAGTCTAGAAGACACAGACCTTTAATTTGGATCTTGAGGCAGGAAAACATACCTTTAATGTGGGCCATACTTTCTGCTGGAAGTTTATATAAGGGCACCCGGCCTTGTGGGATTGATCAACTACTAGATTCTTGGACTTTCTATTCACAGCTAGCTGTTGTTGGATTAGCTGGACTGCAGCCTGTAAGCCATTCCAGTAAATCCTCTGTGTGTGTGCACGTGTGTGTGTCTAGAGGATCCTAATATACCACCCCTCATCAAATACGTGATGCTTCAGTTGCTTTATATATCTTTCGTTTATATTCTACGCAGAAGAATATTTTGCCAGTTAAATGATATATGTCACTGATTACATATCAGAGATGCTAAGATAGAGTGTCATAGGTGTCTCTCAACTTTGATGAAAAATAGAAACTCCCTATTAGCTTGCTGAAATGCCTCCACCCACTATATGAATAGTCAGAACTTCCTCATCTCATGGGTAGATGTTGAGTTCCCAAGCTCCATTTGTGGGTATTTACCTATTTTTGAGACAGAGCCTCACTCAATCCCTGTCTGATCTACAACACTTATGTTGACCAAGCTGGCCTAGAACTCAGACATCCACCTGCCTCTGCCTCTGACCCCCAGTGCTAGGATTAAAGGTATGTGCTACTGTACCGTACCTTCCATTGTGATCCCCAACCCTGAAGGGCTCCCTTTCACAAGACATACCTGGTACAGTAGCCTTGGCTGAGATGTACATGGGGTAGGTTTACTCTGCCTCCTCTTTCTTTACAGACAGAATAAGAATACAACCTCATTTTAAGCATGAGGAAGCCACGGTTTGTGATTTTGGAAACACTGATTTAGCTGGGTATGCTGGCACCCATTTGGAATCCCCTTACTCAAGTCTGAGTCAGACTCGACTACATAGCAAGTTTGAGGCTAGCCTGGAATAGATGATACCTTTTTCTACAACAGATCCTCACTACCTCTGATGAACTGGTCCTTTCCTACCTGATAGCCAGTTTGTCGAAAATAAGCATTACACACACCCCCACCTCCACCCCCATTTCGGCTTCTACAATTTCAGCCATCTTTATTCTGCTTTGGCTGCTGTTGATAATAGCAATGGCTTTATACTGCCCATTAAATATGCTGGTATATCCGCTGAACCTTATTTTCAGTCTTACGAACAGCTCTGCAATCCACATCTTTATTTCTTCGTGATAATATAGAAGCTCGGGAAAGTCAAGACTCTAGCCTTGTGCTGAACAACAGGGTAGCCAAGGCTGTGTGAAAATCTAGGTGGCTCGCGGGGGCTCTTTGGTGCAGGCTTTGATTGACTGCAGAGGATGGTAGGATGAGGCTTGTTCCCTACTCAAAATGCTAGGAGCCACAGGACTTGTGATGTCCCAGAGCAGGCTAAAACTCTACTGTGTCTAGAGGTTGCCTGCCTGTGTTGCAAGACCTGTCTCAGTCTGTTGACTGATGTGTTTTGTTTTGTTTTGTTTTGTAAATTGTGTATTTCAGCCCAGTAACTTCATCTTGGTATCAGTCAGGTCTCCCTCCCCTTAAAAAGTAAAATAAAAATACCCATAGCAAAACAGGTGACAGACAAGTCCAAGCTGGTGGGGCAGAAAGAAAGGTTTATTGTCTCATAGAACTGACAGGTTTAAGGGTAGGGCTAGCTTTGGGCACAAGATTTGAAAAAGTGCTGACAAAATATGCTTTTTCCCCTTCATCTCCCCTGATTGGCTTACTTCTCAAGAGATTAGCAGTCTGCTCAGTGAGATGATTGCTCTAGGAGCTATAAAACAAATTACTTCACCTCTTGAGAGTTCCCAAGGAACCACAGGAATTTCTCCCCTTTTCCCAGGTAGGTCTCCTTAGGGTTAGCAATGGACTTGTGTTTTATCCTTGAACCAAAGGATATGGGTTAGCACTATACCTAAGACTGATACTTTTGCTTCACCCTGGAACTGAGGGAGAACTCCACCAGAAGCATGGACTCCCCGGAAATGAACCGAAGAGGAAGTTACCACAGGGAAAAAAAATTAAGGTCGTAGGCTCCTCCGATCTCCGGTGGGTAAACTTAAGACACATTTACTAGTGGATCAAAAAGCACAGTGTCTTCTCCATGTTTGCATTTCTTGCTCTGTGATTGGTTCTCTCTCCTGCTTTTTGCTTTGCCTCTTTTCGTGTTATGCACACATGATGAGATTCTGTTTTCTATTCACCAACTTGACTGAGTTTGTAAAGCTGGTAGTACCGGGTGTTTGTGAGTCTGTGGAGCTGGTTGGAGATGGGGATGTACATTACTGCAGCTGCTTTGGAAACAGCTTGGCCCATTCTAGTAAAATCGAGAATCCACATGGCTGTATGTGTACGTGTAGGGTCAGAGGGTCAGTAATGTCCAGACTTAACCCAGATGGCCATCAGAGGTAGGAATAGTAAATAATTACAGTCACAGAACAGCAGTGACATGAGCAAAACAAGCACAGTCACATGAGTGAAACTCACTGCCATGTTAGTAAAAAACCAAACACCAAAAAAAAAAAAAAAAAAAAAAAAAAAAACCAGAATGGAAAATTTCACATTGTGATCCCATGCTTCGAAATGAAAAAAAAAATCATTTTCTCCCGTGTGCTGGGGGGGGGGGGGTGTCCACACATTGTTTATGGATACATCCCTGGGTCTAAACACTAAGGTGACAGTGTGTGCCCAGAGGGTCCCTGGGCACTGCTGCCCACCCCCTCTTCCTACTTCCTGATGTCAAGGACTAGAGAAATGGGGTTCCACCCCATCATCAGATGGAATCCAGGCTAATGAAATCCAGCGCCAATCGACTTTGCCCCTCACACCTACCAGCCTCTCCACCCTGCAGCTACCCCACTAGGAGCCCCCCTAGTTCCCAAAGGTGAAGCCTATGCACTTTCTCTTCTCTGGAAGGAGAGTGGGGAGGGGCTCAAGGCCACCTCAACTGTGAAATAAATGGGTTTACACTCAAGAAGGAGGAGGCGGAGGAGGAGGAGGAAGAGGAGGAGGAGGACAAGGAGGAGGAGGAGGAAAGAAAGGAAGGAAGGAAGGAAGAAAAGGGAGAGATGGGTCATCACCATTATAAGTAAATTTCTCCACAACCATTTTCTCACCTAGTTCCTGAACTTAACGTGGAATGAACCCTGTATACTATGACTTTTGAATGATGGAGACAGTCTGTCCTCCTATGGTCAGAAGTTGCCGGAGGGGTTGGTGTTCAGCGAAGAGCTCCAGCAGGCAAAAGAGTCAAAGTGCAAAGGGTTTGGTCTGTGGCAGAGCTGAAGGTGGGAGTGGTGGGAAGGGAGCTGGGAGATAGGACTAGACCTGGGTTAACACAGCTGGAGGCTCTCCGAGGAAAGGGAAAGGAAAGAGTCTTTATTCCTGGGGTGCCAGAAAGCCATTTCTGGAGTCTTAACCTAACCACATTGGCGCTTTATACTAGGCTGGGTATGTTTGAGGGCAAGAAGGAAGACAGCTGTGGTAACTGGAGCAGTGCCAGCAGAGGAGAAAAGTTGAAGAGGAGAAGCTTATAGTTCTTGATGTTGGATCAGATTGCTGCAGTCACTAGACAGCTGTCAGTTGTAAATTTCAACGAGTATTCTTTTGTTCCCTGTTTAACCTCAGTTAACCTGAAACATAGTTGGCCTCAGTAAATCATACTTAAACCCTCAGTGGTTTCCCAGGACTGTTAGGATGAAATTCAGAATGCTTTATCTGGCTAAGCTGGGCCAGAGAAAACAGTCGAAGGCCAGGGGACAAGAGCGGGAGTGCAAGGAGTCATTTTTTGTTACTGTTTTGAGACAGAGGCTTGCTGTGTAACCCAGGTTAACCTTGAATGTGTGCCAGCCCTCTTGCCTAAGCCTCCCAAGTGCTGGGATTACAAATGTGTACCACCACACTTGGCTAGAATCCAAAATGTTTGGGCTGTGAGACCACAGTCACCAGGATTCCCAGGACAGCCATACTCAGCCATAGTCATAACTAGGGCTACAATATTGGGGAACATCACCTTTGGTAGCCAGCAGGAGTGTAGCCATTTCTGTAGTTTATATAGCTAGATCACTTGCTTTTTGGCCTGAAGGTTTGTTAGAAGACTCTCTCCAGGTTGTTATCGATTGCTGGCTGAAGTTTACTTCTGGAGAAATTTACTGATTTTAGATTGAGAAATAGGCCTTAATCTGCACCCTGTAAGCAATTAGGTGGAGGTCTCACAGGACATGGAGACTTAAGCTAAGTATTCTGGGATGGTGGGAAGAAGGGGCTCCTGTTGGGAAGCCTAGGGACATGTTGAGGAGATGCTGGGGTAATTGAAAGAACCCTGAAGATCAAGCTGCAAACCTACTTGCCTCTCTGGGTGCTAGAGTCCATACCTGGAGATCTATTGTCTTCTAGAATCTCTCTCGGGCTTTAGGCGTTTAAGGAAGCAGGGAGTAAAGTACTAGGTATAGAGCAGAGGAAGCCATAGGAGTGGGGAGATAATTTAGCACCTAGAGCAAAAATTATAGCTGTTAAGAAGTGTGGGGCCTGAGCTTGGATACACAGGGGTGAGAGCAGTAGTGCAGGTGTCTGCCTCAGAGTGTTTGCAGCCCACACTGGTTCTCACAGCCAAGAATCATGGCCAGGATCCACTGTGTTGCCAGAAATGACAGTGTCACCCTGCCCCCAACCAGTTGGTTGTAGGTTAGGTGTTTATGAGAGTCTCAGCTTTCTAAGGGAGAAGTGGTTTGGGGGTAAAGGGAGACTCAGCAAAGGATAGAACGTATCCCCAATTCTGAGTGTCAGGATACTGCGGGCCTCCCTGCTTCTGTGGAATTGTGGCTTGTTTCCGGCTTACTGGAGGGCCTGAGATCTGCTGCCTCCCGGGCGTGTGTCTTCAGGCACAACATAATTAATACGCAGTCATTTCCTGTCTATTCAGAATACTCATCTGAGTGAAGGGAGTGGTGGTGAACTGCTCCAGTTGGCTTTTCTGCTGCTTTAATAAAACCATTCTGACCGAAAAGAACTTGAAGAGGAAGAAACTTACTTCAGCTTACATTTCCAGGTCACAACCCATCACTTAGAGAAGTCAGTGCAGGAATGCAAGAATTTAAAGGAACACCATTTCCTAGCTCACCTGCTGGCTTATGCTCACCGGCACAGCTCAAGACTGCCTGCCTGGTGATGGTACTGCCTGAGGTGGGCAGTGTCCTCCCACCCCAACTAACAATTAAGAAAAATGCCTCGCAGAGATGCCCACGTCTTATTTAGGCAATTCTCCAATTGAGGTTCGGTCTTTCAGGTGACTCTAGCTTCTGTTAGAGTACCAATAAGAAACAAGACCTGGACTGCTCACTTCTCATGACTTCATGGCTGTGCCTGAGCCAGGAGTGGGGGGTGGGGGGTGGGGTGGAAATAATGGTTTTATCTTTTAGAAACTTGTGGAGATGATCTGAAGAACAAGGTCAGGCATGTATGATAGGAGATCGTGAAAATATGGGGAAAGTAATTTTAAAATCCAGCAGAGGCACACACCTGTGATCCCAGTACTCAAGAGGCAAAGCCAGGAGGATAGAATATTTAAGGCCAGCCTGAGCTGCTTAGTCCTGGCTCTGCCTCATCAAAACATCCCACTAGTTTTGTGGGGGGCCTGGCAGAATAGATATGGGAAAGTCGTGTGGATTGCTTTGCTCCTCTTTATCTTCTCTCTCTCCCTCGCCCCTGTCTGCCAGCATTTTTCCTCTTAATACCACAAGATTGAGCTTCTTCCATCCATGAAAAGCAAAAAGTGCTGCCTAACTGGAATGCTTCCTGCTACACCTCTCTCTCTCTCTCTCTCTCTCTCTCTCTCTCTCTCTCTCTCTCAGAATTATTTATTTCATCTATATGAATATACTGTAGCAGTCCTCAGACACACCAGAAGTGGGCATTCCAATCCCATTACAAACGGCTGTGAGCCACCATGTGGTTGCTGGGAATTGAACTCAGGACCTCTGGAAGAGCAGCTAGTGTTCTTAATGGCAGAGCAGTCTCTCCAGCCCTACTTCTTGTTATCTCTTAGTAGTGAAGACTAGAGTGCTTTTAACCAAATCCGAAGAATACACTCCCCTTTCTTGTCACCTCTGCTCAGTTTACCTGCCCCGTTTTACAGTGTGCTGGGGAGACCCTATATCCTTCAGCATCATGGTTAACAAAACTAATCCTCAGTTTCCTCAGAAGAGTATCCTGAGTGTGAAATCACCTGATTATTGGAGTCTAGAACCTGAACTTTGAGCCTGAACTGTTCAAGTTTTTGAGTTTATACCTCTGGTCTTACAAATAACATGTTCAAGGTGAGTCTTTGCAGCCAGGCAGTGGGGTTAGACTGTCAAGTTATGGTGACCCAGAAACAAAAGACTCTGTGTACTTGGCTTTGTTTTCTCTAAACCCACTCATTATTTCAGTACAAGTGTTACACAAGGTTTTAAATACTCTGGTTTCAATAACTTGGGTGGTTACAGACCCTTTTACTGTAACAGGAAGCCATAACCTTTGTTTCCCCAAATTTTTCTTTTTGTACAGTTTTGTGAAAAGAATGTAAATTGTAGTTATGAAGCTCTAACTGTGGTGGCATCTGCAGCTGAAAAGCCGGGTTTAGGAGTTTTCATGTAGTCTCAGTACGTGCCATTAAGATTATCTCCATTTACAATTTTCTTGATAGTCCCTAACGTGTTGTTATAACACCTTTTAAAGACAGAATCAGGGTAGATTTTACCCTCTGCACCTGCTTATTACTGTGGCTTTTTTTTTTAGTTTTATTGTTCTTGCATGTGTTCTCTCTCTCTCTCTCTCTCTCTCTCTCTCTCTCTCTCTGTGTGCGCGCGCGCACATAACTTGCACGAATTGGTTCTCTCCTACCATGTGAGTTATAAGGATCTATCCTAAGTTGTCAGGCTTGGCAGCAGATGCCCAGGCCATCACACTATGCCTACCTGGGGTTTTCAAAATACCAATTGGTCTGTGACTCTGGGTGCCCCAAATTCTGAATCTGTCTGATTATTTCCTCACTGTGTGGTTTAACTTGGTGCTATTAACACCTTCTCTATGAGAACTTAATATAGTGTGGTTTGTTTTTTTTTAATTGTCTATGCTTTCCATAAACTGAAAGTCAGAGCTAAAGTTTTTGTAACATTCAATCAGTTTTTGGGAAGTAAACTTCATAGGTGATAGTATTTGTTTGTGTTTTTTTTTTTTAACTTTATTTCTTTGTGTGTGGGGGAGGGGGTATTTTAAATTCCTGCATGTTGTCTGTGTGCCTAGTGTCTGAAGAGGCCAGAAGAAGTCATCCCATCCCCTAGAACTAGAGTTTTAGCCAGTTGTGGGCTGCTGTAGGGGTGCTCGGAATATCGAACCTGGGTCCTCTGGAAGAGCAGCAAGTGCTCTTTAACTTCCGGGCCATCTCTCCAGCCTCAGGTGATGGTGCTTAACTCATATGGTTCCTCCTCAGGAAACCTGTGCCAGATTGGCTGGCTTGGTTACCTGGTTAAGGTGACCACTTGATCTCTCCTTCATGGAGGGACATTAGGACATAATCCACTGTGGCATTATGGGGACTGCGCCAAACCTTTCACCTAATGGCTTTGACATTTATTGATGACATTTTTACTGTAACTTTGGCAGTTGCATCAGAAGACTTATATTTTCACCCCACTCCCATGAACCCTGAGGAGCTCGCTGATTCTTAACAATACTGGTCAGGTGCTCTCGGAGCTATGCTTTAGTATCTAACTCCGTTAACTCTGCTCCACGAATTAGCCAGTGATCCTCTGTAAGCCCTGCAGTGTTAACCATCATATACTGTACATGTACATAGTAGCTTTTATTCTACTTAAATCTAAAGACCCACGGGACCCAGCGTGAGCTGGTTTAATGTGGGTGCCTAGTGGTAAAGGCGTCGTATTTTATGAGAAAGAAGAATAGTGGCTGAGCTCTATCCTGGTAAACTACAAACTTTGCCCTTAGAACTACTTGCTTCTCTTCAGCATGAAAACAAAAACAACAAAAAGCTGTCCTGGCTTTTAAGCTTCCAGGCCATTCTGCAAGAGCTTCTGGCCCACAGACACACCACAGTTTCCTTGCCTTTCCATTTTCAAACTCAGTAACGTGTTAAATTGAGAACACTGGACCAGACCTTTTCCTTGAGAGTAAACCAATGAGATCAAACACCCTTAACACTTCTTCCAACATTCCAGGGACTCGATGCTTCACTTGCCAATTCAATTTCATTCGAAGTTGGTAGATTTACTAAAAAAAAAAAAAAAAAAAAAAAAAAAAAAAAATTATTATTCATTTACGTCTTTTTCGAAGTCACACATGTCTAAACCAAGGGTGTTTTGGTTCATAGTCTCAGCAGCTTAATTCCTCACCTGCAGGACACTTTTAGACGTTCCCATGTCAGATCTTTTAAGGAAGCAACATTGTATTTCTTTTCCTTGGGCTATACAGGCTGCAGTTTTATGTCTGTGTATTTACTGTCACCATTAGCAGAGTCCACTAAGCTCAGCCGATGGACTCCCGTGGTAAATGCCAGTGACGATGCTACTGTTCCGGCATTGCGAAACGCTGCATGGTTACCTTCCTTGTGTCCATAGCAGAGCCACCTCCCTGCCCAGTGTGGGCATTGTATACTTTAGGGTGTGGCAGGACCCTACATTCTTGAATCCGCTTTCAGTTTCAGCTCTTGGATCTCATCCAGCGGTTGAGGAACCAGGGCTCTGAGTTCTTTCCTAGGTCTCCTTCTATGTAACCAGGCCTATGCCTAGTGTTTCCAACAGAATTCTCTTACGTAACCTGTTTAGAAGCCCCTGTAGGCCTCTCTGTCTGTCTGTCTGTCTGTCTCTCTCTCTCTCCCTGTTTTATGGATGGATAAACTGAGACTCAAAGTACTCAAGTGAGCTTTTTATTGTCACTGGGGCAGGAAGAAGGCCAGAGCCACAAAGGTTGATAGGAACAGCTTTTCTCAGCTTAGCTTCTGTGTCCCTAGAATGGCCATACCTGCAGAGCCTAGGACAGCCACAGAGGAATCTTCCCTTCCCAGCTTCCCTTGTGATCTTAGCTCGAATAATCAACAGGGCTACCAGTCTTCTCCTTTTGCTGAGTCTGCTCTTAATTTCAGGTCTAGTCTCTGAGGAAGAAAGACCCAGGGAACAGAGAACCCCAAGCTAAGGGTGCAATGGCAGTGTCAGCCCCCTTGAGGAGCCTAGAGGAGGAGGTGACCTGCTCCATCTGCCTGGATTACCTGCGGGACCCGGTGACCATCGACTGTGGCCATGTCTTCTGCCGAGGCTGCACGAGTGATATCCGCCCCATATCGGGGAACCGCTCAGTCTGCCCACTCTGCAAGAAGCCCTTTAAGAAGGAGAACATCCGGCCTGTGTGGCAGCTAGCAAGTCTGGTAGAGAACATTGAACGGCTGAAGGTGGACAATGGCAGGCAGCCAGGAGAGCTGGCCCGAGAGCCACAGGACATGAAGTTGTGTGAACGGCACCAGGAGAAGCTACACTACTACTGTGAAGATGATGGGAAACTGCTGTGTGTGATGTGCCGGGAGTCCCGGGAGCACCGTCCCCACACTGCAGTCCTGGTAGAGAAGGCCGCCCTGCCTCACAGAGTAAGTCCTCCCAGGGCCTGGGAGGTGTCCCTCCCGCCACAGCTTAGGACACTCATCTCTCTCCATCACTTATCTTTCCTTAGGAGAAAATCCTGAACCACTTGAACACCCTAAGGAGAGACAGAGACAAAATTCAGGGCTTCCAGGCCAAGGGAGAAGCTGATATTCTGGCTGCACTGGTACGTGTTACTCCGAGCTGAGCGTTGCTACATGTCTGAGGGAGGGGCCGGGTAGGTGGACAATGTTTCTAGGAGTACTTTGAAAGTGTAGTTGCTAGGCTGGCTTCAGGCCAACTGGAGCTTACCCAAGGATAAGGTCGATTGGTCTGCCCTGTCCCTTGCAGATGCAGGCTGTCCATTTGGGCCTGCTGTGTGTCTCAGACTTAGGGCCTGATTTCTCATCTGCTAGGCAAGTTGTCTGGCAGCTGTGGCTATTCTGTGAGGAGACTGAGAAACCTGACTTTGTGCTGTCTGAAAGTGAGGGAAGATGTGATTTCCTGTGTAGAGGGCAGCAGGGGGTGTTTGGGAGGAGCTACTGGCTTCGGGGTAGAGGCCAAGAGGAAAGGGACAAGAAAGTAGCCTGAGCAGCTCTGAGCAGGCTCTGATTAAGGTTGCCTAGTGAGACTCTGGCCTACTATTCACAGTAAAGAAGATTGGTGGCACTTTGTGTACTCTTGATTAGACAGGTCAGGAGGGACAGCTGATAAGAGAGGTCCAGTTCTTGGGGAGTGTGTGTGTTGGGGAAATGGGCAGTGGAGGGATTCTGGGGTCAGGCCTGTCAGTGTGTAGCCAGATTGTGAATGATAAAGCTAGACAGAGCTCAAGTCCACAAAGTACCTCTAGATCCTGATGTACATGGACACCCTTACTTACCTAGAGGGACTGAGGAGGACTCAGGCAGTTCCAGCCTACAGGACAGGATGTGGTCCCTGAGTATTCACCTTCCAGCCTCACCAAGGAAGCAGGGTGGAGTCCCACTTGGAGGGATAGGGTACACTTATATATACAGAGTAATGGAGGTGCTGAAGGGGGACTGATGGAGTTTGGACTTTATCCCTCAAACAGAGCTCCCTGAAAGAGACAACACATATCATCGAGAAGGGTGACATGTCAGTAATGGGATACACAGGCTACCTCTCATTGTCCCAAGACATCCTGGTCACCTAGAACAGATGGTGACAAAGCAGTCAGTCAGAGTCGGCTTTGAGAACACTGAAGGGAATAGACTGATTGACAAGTCTCAAGGAGAAGAGGGTGGAGTAGGAGCATCCCAGTGACTCCTCCTACGAAGGACTAGGATTTACAAGCAAGAGTCACCAGAGGATTGAGCGGGCCCCAGTTCCTAGAGATGTCACACACAAGCACCCTGTCCCCTATCTACCCTTACAGACGAAGCTGCAGGAGCAGAGGCAGTACATTGTGGCGGAATTTAAGCAGGGTCACCAGTTTCTAAAGAAGCGGGAACAGCACCTGCTAGACCAGCTGGCCACCCTGGAGCAGCTACTCACTGAGGGCAGGGAGAAGTTCAAGACCCGGGGCGTCAGTGAGCTTGACCGATTGACTCTAGTCATCTCCGAGCTGGAGGGCAAGGCACGACAGCCAGCTGCAGAGCTGATGCAGGTGAGAGTCCTGTGGGCCCAAGTGGGAGATGGGGCATACCACTTTTCTATGGCCTTTGAAGAAATTCCTCCTTGTTAGGGTCTCAGTTTTACTGCGGAAAATATGAGTGTGTGAGTCTTACCCTCTTTGTTTACTCCAGAGCCACACTGACAAGGCGCTGCTTTAGAAAAATAATAATCGTCTATAAAAGTGTCTAGAAATGTTGAAAGTGCTGCAGAACTGAAGGTCTTTGTTTCCGTCCTTCCTCAGCATGAGACCTCCATTGAGCCCTCTAGGTAACAAGGCAGATGTGTGTTATCTTTGAGTCAGTCTTCCTATGTCATCCCATCTGTCCTCAAAGGCAGTCCTGTTTCAGCCTTCTGAGTGCTGGGGTTATAGATGTGCACCCTCATGCCTGGCTAAGGGAGGCACTTACTTGAAACGTGCCTTGTATGGTTCTGGAGATGGGCTGAGCTGTGGCTGTCAGGATCCAAGATGCGTGGAAGAGGATGGAGGGCAAGTAAAGATAGATGATAGGTAGAGCATCAACCTGGAGGACAGTGACTGAGGGGTGCCTCAGGGCACAAAGAGAGAGCAGGCTGTTCAGTTATACTCATGTAAGCCTCTTCTTCCCAGTACTTTCCAGAGGAATCATCACCGTTAGCATTCTACCAAAAGGGGGAGGGCCGGACCTTCCCTCCATATAAACCAGGAGAAGGGCCATCTGCTAGTTTCCTCTGACCCCCTGGTTTGACGTCAGAGGACACACAAAGGTCTCTAGGGAAGGGGGTTCCAGACCAGTGGCAGGGTACATCGATAGCCAGGAGAGAAGAGATGGCTATGCTAGTCCCTAGCACATGCTGCATCCTTAGGAGGCCTCTCTTGGCAGCAGATTGAGCCACGTGTAAGAGCACTGACTGGCTCAGACCCTGGGGCAGATTAGGAATGAGGTCCAACTCAATGCTGGTATCTGCCCTCAGGCTTTGTACTCTTCTCTCTTGTCCGGTGACCCTCCGGCCCCTCTCCTTAGCTCTAGGCATTGCCTCTTCTCTAGATTTGTTTGATCAGACTCTGGGTCATTTGTCTCTTCTCCTTTGCCATGTTTCTTTCCTTCTCTTCAATGAGACTTTCCCAACAGCCCTTCCATGTGTGCATGTGAGTTGAGTGGAGCATCTGAGAGTACTGGGGTTTGTCACCAGTGTGTCCCCTGATCTCCCCTGGGAGTAGCTGCTGCTATGCAGAGGCCCTTGTCTGTACCTGAGAGCTCTGCCCCTGAAGCTGCCCTGGTGAGGAGTGCTGAGGAGAGAAAATCTGCTTAAAACCACCACACAGAATGCTGGTGTTAGCAGATTTTGTCTGTATTCAGGTTTCCCGGAGCAAAGCTCCTGAACCTTCTGGAACAATCCTTAATAGCCACAGTTTGACGATTGCATTTGCTTTCCAAATTGTACCTCTCCAAGAAGCCAGCCTGCCCTCCTCTGCCCAATCCCCTTCACCCTACTGACTTCTGTAGTGCCCGTCACTTACTAACATGGTCCGATGTTAGTAATCGTTTTCTTGTTGATTTTTTTTTTTTTACTTTCTTGTCTGCTTCTCTCTGCTAGGATGCCTGCTCTACACAGGTAGGGATTTTTCTTTTCTTTTCTTTTTATTGCTACCTCTAGCTTCTAGATCAGTGCCTGCCTGGCACAAGGAATCACTAAGCAAAGGTTTGTAGAGTGAGTGAAAAGAAGCAAATGGGTCAACACAGAGAACTGTGGAGGTTCAGTCTCAGCAAAGAATGCCCCCACCCTCTGTGTCACTTGTCTTCCCTTCATGCAGACAGCCCCACTGTCTTCCTCCTGCACAAGGGGCTTTTCCTCAGTGATTCTTGCTCCAAAACAGTTATGGGATGCCTGGGTTCCCTCTCCTGCCCCCTGCTGCCATCTCCAAATCCCTGGTTCACAGCGACCTCCAGGATGACCTCCCCTGTTTCTATTGCCTCCTGCCACCATCCACCAAGGAACAGCCAAGTGACTGGGTTTCAGCTAGTTGCTGCTTAGTAGTTCATACAGAGCAGACGTTCCCTTCTGTCTTTGCAGCAGTTCAGAGGTGAGGATCTAGAGATCCTTGAGGTCATCCAGGAGCTGGCTTATTTCTAACTGGTTGTCTCGTCTTGGGAATATTGTTCTCAGCCGTGCCATGTGAGTTGGGCTCATCACCGTGTTCAAACTTCAGCTAATGAGAAGAAAGGAACTAGAAAGCAAATTATTTTTTTAAGGACAAAACTGAGAAGTTGTTTGGTTTTTTTGTTTGTTTGGTTTTTTCTTTTTCCCCTTCCTGCATCCCATTGTGATTTAGTCACATGACCAGACTTGGTTGTAGGGAATGTGGGAAATGTAATTTCTTGACTAGTCACATGTCAGGCCGGGGCTTAGAGAGGTTAGTGTTATAAAGAAGGGAAGAGGTTGTCCATTGATCTCTCCACACAGTGTGGTATACCACACATGTGCGCACACAAATGTTCAAAAGCGGGGTGTGGGGGTGGGTGCTAGGGGATACTTTTTATTCCACTGTGCAGTGAGTAAAATTCACTGTTACCCCGTCCTGCCTGGTGTGAGCTGGCCCTGCTTCATCTCTAAGCCCCTCCCCATTTCTTATCGGTCTGCACCAGCTAGGGCTTTCTCATTCTTCAAACCTGAGCTTACGTGTCTCCTTGGACATTAAATGTCACCTCTGGTCATTTCTGACCTTATATTTATTTTCTATGTATGGATGTTTCTACCTGCATGTATGTCCGTACACCACTTGCATGCTGGTGCCTGTGGAAGCCAGAAGAAAGCACTGGGTTTCCTTAAACTGGAGTTATAGATGGTAGTGAGCTGCCATGTGGGTGCCTATAATCAAACCTGGGTCCTCTGGAAGAGCAGTCAGTGCTCCTAACCACTAAGCCATCTCTCCAGCCCATTGTTTTTTATTTAATGTCCCACTATACTGTCAGTTCCCTAAGGGAGGGAGCCATGAGTGCTTTGTTTGCTTTTGTGTGCCTGTCTGTTACATGGTATTGACTGTAGACACAGTGTGTGCCTGTCTATTACATGGTATTGACTGTAGACACAGTGTGTGCCTGCTTGTTACATGGTCCTGACTGTAGACACAGTGTGTGCCTGCCCGTTATATGGTACTTACTGTGTAGACTCAGTGTACGCCTGCCAGTTAATATGGTACTGACTGTAGACACAGTGTGTGCCTGCCTCTTATATGGTACTAGCTGTAGACTCAGTGTGTGCCTGCCTGATATATGGTATTGAGTGTAGACATAGTGTGTGCCTACCTGTTATATGGTATTGAGTGTAGACATAGTGTGTGCCTGCCTATTA
>JADRCH010000595.1:88612-116817 GCA_019843965.1 Rhynchomys soricoides | reverse complement strand
CCTGCCTGTTATATGGTACTGAGTATAGACACAGTGTGTGCCTGCCTCTTATATGGTACTGTCTGTGTAGACTCAGTGTGTGCCTGCCCATTACATGGGATTGACTCTGTAGACACAGTGTGTGCCTGCCCATTATATGGGATTGACTCTGTAGACACAGTGTGTGCCTGCCTGTTACATGGTACTTACTATATAGACTCAGTGTGTACTAGCTGTTATATGGTATTGACTGTGTACATGCAGTTTTACTTAATTCACTTTGGTGCCTGTGTTTCCTTCCCTTGCAGGACACCAAGGACTTCGCCAACAAGTAAGAGTTTCATTTGCTCATCTTCATCATTTCTCTTCCTACTTCCATGGCTATGGTCCACATAAAACAGTGAGAGTGTAGGGTGCCAAAGGCACAGCAGCTCTTTTTTCATCCCATGGCTTTTAAGAAAGAGGGCAATCTTTGAGGATTAGAGATTGCTGTCTCCCAACACGATCTCCGAAGTCCAACCAGGCTCACGGTCTTCACCTGAGCACAGCGAGAGAGTGAAAGCCTGGCTTGCCAGACAGACCGCTCGCTTGTGAAATCTGCTGGCAGTCTTATGTCCTGGTTCATGTAGTGTCTTTGCCAGCTTTCCTGTCCTTGCTTAGGGATAATCAGACCTCCCCTGCTCTCCTTGTAATTGTCACAAACACTGGCAGAAAAGCAAGAAGAGCCAAGTGACAGGTTGTTGTGTCTGTCGCTCTTTCAGGTACCCACGGAAGAAGTTCTGGATTGGGAAAGCCATCCCTCACATGGTTAAAAGAAAGACAGGAGAATTCTCAGATAAACTTTTTTCTCTGCAGCGAGGCCTGAGGCAGTTCCAGGGTAAGCACTGGGACAAGCACCAGAAGGGAGGCCAGGCTCAGCCACACTGGGTGGTTTCCTGGCTTCTCCCCACCGTATTTTCCCATCTCAGCCTTCCAAGGAGCTCTGGCTTCAGTATCTTTTTTCCTTGGGATCTCCAGTAGAGAGAGCCCTGTCCCAGAACTAATACTAAGTAAGAAATAAGTTTGCTGGGTCTGCAAGTCTTTCTACCTTCTTTTTTTCCCCTCCATAGGCAAGCTGCTGAGAGACTTGGAGTATAAGACAGGTGAGTGAACAGAAGGTCGTTCCCATTTTACCCTGTGGAATCCTCACTGGAATTGCCCACAGGTTGCCCCACCCCCTTACATTAGTTCAGCTCAGTCTCCTGTGTATGTAGTCTGCAGTATTGCTGAGCCTTTGAGGTCACGGGTCACACACCATAAGGTCCATCTTTGAGAACAAACAGCAGTGGCAGCCCCAGGCCAGAGATCATCCTACCCAGACCTATGCTGTGTGTACCAAGTACCTCAGGGACACGGTTCACAGAGACCAGGATATAAGTAGTGCTCTTTGAACTGCGCAGTGAGGCAGTACTGATGCTGTGGAGACTAGTCGCCCCTTCCTAGCCAACCACTGACACTGTTACTTCTTCCCTTGTCCCATAGTAAACGTCACCCTGGACCCACTGTCAGCCAGTGGATACCTGCAGCTTTCAGAGGACTGGAAGTGTGTGACCTATACCAACCAATACCAGAGTGACTGCCTGCTCCCCCAGCAGTTTGACTGTGAGCCAGGAGTATTGGGCAGCAAGGGCTTCACCTGGGGAAAGGTATACTGGGAAGTAGAGCTGGAGAGAGAAGGCTGGTCAGAGGATGAAGAGGAGGGGGAGGAGGAAGAAGAAGGGGAAGAGGAGGAAGAAGATGAGGAGGCTGGCTATGGGGATGGATATGAAGACTGGGAAACAGATGAGGAAGAAGAATCATTGGGGGAAGAGGAAGAGGAGGAAGAGGAAGAGGAGGAGGAAGTTCAGGAAAGCTGCATGGTGGGAGTGGCCAAAGACTCTGTGAAGAGGAAAGGGGACCTCTCTCTACGGCCAGAAGATGGTGTGTGGGCCCTTCGGCTCTCCCCCTCAGGTGTCTGGGCCAACACAAGCCCAGAAGCCCAGCTCTTCCCGGTGCTGCGGCCCCGGAGAGTGGGCATCGCCCTGGATTATGAAGGGGGCACTGTGACATTCACCAATGCAGAGTCCCAGGAACTCATCTATACCTTCACGACCACCTTCAGCCGGCGCCTGGTTCCCTTCCTGTGGCTCAAGTGGCCAGGAACACGCCTTCTGCTGAGACCTTGAACTCCAGAACCAGACTGGGTCACCCTACAGAAACTTTTCTTCTCTGAGATTCCAGGGTTCTGAGATGAAGGAGGATTGCCTGTATCCCACACCTATGGAAACTTCCCTTCTCTGGAATCCCAAGACTATGTAATGGAGCAAGGTTCCTGGCCAGAGCACTACAAGGAGAGAGAGGAGGGACATCACATCCACTGCCACCCATCTCCTCACTGCCACGGCCAAAGTCTCAGTACTGTCACCCTATCCGTTTATCTTACTCAGCTTCTCATTTCCTCTGAGGTTTCCTGCTCTGAAGACCAAACGACTCCCTCTCTCCTGAACACCCGTTTGTCTTGGCTCTGTGCTCTGTTGAGCAGGGTCAGCGGCGGCAGCATTTTCTGGTTCAGTTGTTACCCAGTGCCCACTGGAAGACTTTCAAAGACATCTGAAGCCATTTTGCCATCCTCAAATTTGCGGTTCCCCTTGCCCAAAACCACTCTGTTGCCTACCTTTTCCGGCACCTTAAAATCACTTCTCCTACCCCCACCAGCGTTAAATACGTGAAGATGCGAGAGTGGACTTAGTAAGATCCACTCAAGTTTCCAAGGTCATGTAAGTTTCTGTCCTAGAGTGCTGGTAGAATCATCTCCTGGAGTGGCTACCAAAGCTTATGCCTCCAAACCCAGACCTGAGTAGGTAGGACTTCCCAGGGACATCTGTGTCTCAGAAATCATCTAGGTACTATGGCTCAGTAACTGGTCAATAAATTACCTCTGCAGAGTAGTCCTTGTGAAGGAGTTTTTAAAGCAACCCCAACATCTTACTCTTGATGTTCAGCTAAGAACACTGGGGCCAACACCCAGGAGGTCAAGACCTTGCTGCTGGCACTACAGAGTGTCCAGGTTCACTTTCTTAGGAAATGGATTGGGGAAGGGGAGAGCCAGGCCATAGGGAATCTAGAGAACCCCTGCCCTAGGTCTTACTATAAAGAAAGGGCCTGCAATATCTCCCTGCTGACCCAGCTGGTGCCCACAGTTGAACACGAGCCCCTGCTTAGCCAAAATGATGCCCCCCCCCCCTTTATCATTAAACATTCCAGATTTCCTCTGCCTGTGCAAGTGTTAGCTCCTCCTAGCTCTTGACAGACTGTTCCCAGACACTGGATCTTGGTGGCCTCAGAGTCACCACCGTCTCGAGACTGAACACTTCGTATATATCACGTGCTGCCTGAGTCACTAGTACATACCCAGTGGCTCCCTTACCACTCTTTGTTCCTAGAGTTAATCATCTCTCCCTTCTCCTTTACTTCATTTCCTGTGTCTTTATTACTAAATAAACTACACGTTCTTCTCAGTGGTCAGAAATCTCAAAAGACAGTCATCTGGTGCTGTCTATTTTTATCTTGATGCCTACTGGAGTGAACTTGAACCCGAACCATTGATTGATCCCTGTGTCGACAGCTTTTTAAATCCCCTTTTGTCATTAAACTGAGGGTTCTGGATCTTTTGCCTTCTGAGGCCTGTAGCCCGGCTAGCCTAAAGCTTGTGTAGCTGAAGATGACTTTAAGCTTCCTGTCTCTACCTTATAAGGTCTGAGATTTCAGGTAGGTGCCACTATGCCTGATTTATACAGTGCTGGGGACTGAACCCAGGGTGTCTCACATCTAGGCAAGCACTCCCTTGGATGGCAGCCCAAGCCCTTGTCCTATTTCTGGGTCTTATGTCTCCTCTCCTTAACTGTGGTTTTGTTGCACATTTAATAACTTCTGAGATGAGTGTGGAAGTTGAATTTTTTTAAATCTTCGGTATCTGGAAATGTTTATCTCACGTGTACACTTAGTCTTCAAAATAGTTTTTCCCTTCAGAATGTCAGGATTGCTCTACTGCCTTAAGCTCCTGGTTTTCGGAATTCCCATGGGGCTCTCTGCCTCATTATATTTCTCAGTGGCTTGTTTCTGTTTTGCAGAGGGGTTTGGGAGCCTTACCTGTATCCTTATTCCTTGTACTAGCATGTATGAACCATGTACATATGTACGTACGTACATACATACATAAAATTAAGGGACTGGACAGGATCTTACTGTAGACATGGCTGTCTTCAGACTTGCTGGGTGAGATTTAAAGGCTTAAACAGTCACACCTAGGAGGAGTAAAAACTTTAAAAATACCTGGGACAACTTAGGAAAAGGTTTCCTAGTTCTGAAGGTGCAGTCCATCATCAATGGTCTCTATGCTTTTGGCTTCTATCATGGTAACCTATCCTGGCAGGAGTGCTTGACAGAGCACAGTGACACATCTCATCGGTTGGGAAACAGTGAACCAGGCCCCCACAGTCCCCTTCCGGAGCATACCCTAGTGACCTAAAGACACCACCACCTAGTCATTCCACCCTTCCAGCCAGTCCTTAAACACCTGATCAGAGGCCTTGAACATTGAAGCTAGAATCTTGCTCGTCCTCCTCCTAAGTTGCCACAATAAACAGACACAAAACATAAAGGCCTTTAGGTTACATGTTTTATTAAAAACATTCTCTCAAAACCTAGAGAAATAACCTGAAGGGACTTTGGGGTCCACCCAGAGTTGTTGAAGCCCATTGGCTCATAGCTTTGCTGGTGTCTAGGGCAATGCCTTCCTTGTCTGCTTCTGGCAGCTGAAGGTACTGGACATTACAAATTACAACCTGCTGTACAGGATTCCAAGACTCTAAGTTCCAACCTCATTTTTGAACGCCAGGGACAGAGCTGGGTTCCAGGGTGCTGGTTCGTCTGCTGCACTTCCCTGGCCACACCTCAAAGGCAGGCGAGAACTTACTTTCCAGGTGAGATAGGGTTGGAAAAAGATGGTGATTGATGCCTTGGTATGGGACATTTGCAAGGTCTCTCCCATGCCTGGTAGTCCATGGCCACATCTACACTGTGCAGAACAGCTGTGTCTCCTTTTGCATGGCAGATGGGTGCTGGCCAGTTGGAATTAAAGTATCATGGCCTGGTCACTGTCCTTGGTGCCGAGGTCTTGCTCTTGCCGTCCCCTCACCCTGACTACCTTGGGGGCCACTCTCATGGTGCAGCTGCCACTCAAGTGGCCTTTACTGAGAAGACTGGGATCGGAGTTGTGGTCTGAGGGTCCAGAGTGACTCCTCACCCCACTTCAGGATGGAGCGTGGTCCATGCTTCCTGCTTCTTAGGCTTCTGTTTCTGGAGGAGAGAAGTGACATCTGTGTCTGAGGATTTGCTTCTTAAAGTGAAGTGGCCGGGACCTAGGAGCCTGTTAAGAAACACAAAATCTTGGGTCCTGCCCTAGACTACCTAAAACAAGAGCCTGCATTTTAACCAGGTTTCTGGATAAAGTTTCTACAGTACCTTAGAGAAGTAGGGGTCAATATAAAAACAGGCAAGTGCTTGTGGGAACAATTAAGCTCCAAATTGAAAGTAAATATTATTTTTGCTCTTTCCTCTCCCAGTCCCTTTTTGTGGCACTAGGGCTTTATGCATGGTAGACAAGCAAGCTCTAGCAGGAAGCTATTAATACATCCCTGGAAGCTAGCCCCTCTCTACATCCTGCCCCCAGAAAGGGTCTTTGTAGCTGAGGCTAACCTCAAACTTGTGGCAGTCTGACTGCCTCTACCGCTCAAGTGCTGGGATTGTAACTCTGTGCCACCATGCCCATCAAATGCTGGGTTTTAAATACATATTTGTTCAAATCTATAGTGAATCTAGCATAATTCTGTACAAAGCTCAAGGGATTTGAATGAATGTCTATACATATAACTGAGAACATTTACCAGTCACTGTGTCTCAGGTACTGTGCTGAGCTCCTTGCATAAATTCATTTAATCCTCAAATGCTCAAATGGATTTATAATGTAGGAGCAATGGTGGAGAGAAAAGGCTTAATAGACCCATGACCCCAAGCAATCAGGATCCAGGTGAGCACGTTTCGTTGCTGTTTGTGGCCGTAGATGGAATGAACATCAGGGGAAACACCACACACACACACACACACACACACACACACACACACACACACGTCCTTGCTGATTACCTGAATCTGTTTCCAGATGATGCATCAAGTTTTCTGAAGAAAGCAGAAACAAAGATCTGTGAGACTTAATATCTCCTACAGATACTCCCAAGGGGAGGGTGTCCTAGCTACAGCGTGAGGACAGGGATTCAAGACTTAAAAGTGTGCCTCACCTTCCTGGACTCTCACTCCAGTGCCTCTATACTTGGACAGAGGAGACCACAGTCTGGGGAATTACTCCCTCAGTAGAGTGAAGTCTTGTGAGAAGGTGTGAGGAGAGAAGATGCTTAGCCCAAACTGTTTGCCTATTTTTGTTTGGGTTTCACTATGTAGTCCAAGCTGGCCTGAAACTTAAGATCCTTCTGCCTCAGTCTCTCTGGTGTTGGCATTACAGTCATGTGCTACTATGATTAGTGGTTTGAGCCAGGTTTTGAAGTTGTAAGGTAGAACACCTAATGGGATCCAGAACTCCTTTACCTGAAAATGTCCTCATCATCTTTGGGAGGTAAAGTATTTTCCTGTGGAGATTTCGAATCTTTTTGACAAGATCAGAGGAAATGGCCTCTGGGCTCACAAAAGTCTTCATCTCATACCTGCAGACAAGTTGGAAGTCAACTTAAATTCCAAAAATAAAATACTTCATTTTATCATTGTGCATGTGTGAGTGTGTGTGTGTGTGTGTGTGTGTGTGTGTGTGTGTGTGTGTCTTCCCTAAGAGGTCAGAGGAGTGTGTCGGATGCCTTAGAGATGGAGTTAAAGTTGGTTGTGAGCTGGTTCATCTGGGAGCTAGGAATCCCAACTGCAGTCTTCTGGAAAAGCTGCAATCAGTTTTTAATCATGTATAGCCATCTTTCCAGCCTTCAAAAGTAATACTTGGGAGACACGGGGGGGGGGGTAATGGACTGAAGGATGATCTTAGTATCAGCATAATTAATTTACCTTCTGTAGGTAAGGACGGTTCCCACAGTGATGGACTTTTCATTAAACAGGAAGAGCTAATTTTAACTTCCTCCTGAGCATGGAAGCTTGAATCTGTTCCAGCAGAAAGGGGCAGATGGCATCACCCCTCTCTACCTCCAGAGGGAAATGTAATGGAGAAACAGCCTGCGCTATTTTCTTTCTATCTGTGTGCCATTTTTACAATGGGAAAAGAGTTGGGCAGGGAGGGGGATTCCGGTTCCTTTGTGGTCCTCATTACTCTGGCTGTGTGACTTTGCATATGCCCTTCTCTCTTAGGTTCCCCATCACACAAGACCCACCACATACTTCTTGACTTTAATCATAACATTCTTTGAGAAGCATGTTTGGAGACACTTTTAAATGGCCTTAGTATTTTCAAATACTAAAATACTAGTGTATTTCATGGATTAAAACTACTTCTGGAAACTGGTCATGCCAAACACCACAGTTCAGCACCCAGCATCTACATGGTGGCTCACGACCATCTATAATTCCAGTTCCAGGGCATCTTCCTGCCTCCTCTGTTTTCCTCTGGCACCAGGCATGCACACAGTGCACAGACATATTTGTTAGCAAAACATCCATACACATAAATACAAATAATTTTTTTAAAAAAATCTACATCATTCTATTTCCATGACCTTTCCATGTAATGTTGCTTTGAGGGTCAAAAGTATGTCTCAAAAACCAACATAATTGATGGTGGTCAACAAAAAAACAATAAATTTATTTTTATTAGTTATTTAGTTGTTTATTTTGAAATAGGCTCTTACTCTGTAGCCCAGGCTTGACTCAAACTTACAATGATCTGTCTGCCTTAGTTTTCCAAGTGCTTGGACTAAAGGTATGAGCCACAATGTCCAGTTACAACTCATCTGTTTACTGAGTTCGAGCTGACTTACAGTAAGAGAGGGAGTGACCTGTGTATCTATCAGTGTGTTCTGGAACCATCCACAGGAGGCCAGATGGATTGCAGTGTCCTAAGATGCTCATAAAGGAGGCAGGACTTGGGAGGGCCTTACCTGCTGTGGTTGAGTCTAGCATCCTACAAAAGAAACACAAAAACATGTACTTAGTTTCCACATGGCCTTTCCCATCAGCTAAAATCTCCTACCCAGAGTGCTGGAGCTCCTTCACTACTTAGTGTGCATTTCACTGCTTTCTTCATATTTCCTGACTAATGTAGGTAGGACTTTGCAGCCAGTTCCTTTGCTTTGGATGTTCTGCCCCCCAAGTGATTAAGAAATGGTAGAGAGTAGAGACCAGTCTGAGTTCCAAGTTGGGGCAGAATTGTAACCACACACGGCTATTGATGGTGCTCTTCCTGTGTATCGGGGACCATGCTCAGGATTATTCCTTACATGGTTTACCATGAAAGAATCATCTCATGCTTAGAGAAACTAAGAGAGTCACCCAAGTGACAAAGTTGAAAGAGATGACACCAAACTCAAGATGGTGTGCTAGTGGTCATCTTTACATAATCCTCATGCATGCCTTGGAGAGTTCTCTAGTCTTTTGAGCCATAAAAAGCAGACCCTCCCCCACACCCTCTCAACTGATGTAATCCCCATCACCTTCCAGCTGTATCACAGCACCCCCTTCCTGTTTAACCCTCTGCTGTCCCACTAGGTGGTAGGGTTGTGGAGTCTCTCACTTGCAGAAGCTCACTTGCTGGTTGCTGGCACTTCTCCTCTAGCTCCTCAACCTGGGCACCCAGCCGGTCGACCTCCTGGGAGACCTTCCTGATGTACTCTTGCCTCTCCTTGCAGATCTGATGTTCTAGTTCCTCCAGCCTGGTCAGCAGGAGGCACCTCTGGTCCACAAGCTCCCGCTTCAGCCTTTCAAAAGCAGCTTCTACCTGTTGCTTCTTGCTTTCAACCTGCATCTGTGAGGATATCGGGGGTGGGGGAGAGAGGCTCAGAACTGGATCCCATAAAGATCATCTGTGTACTTTTTATTGATTAAGAGAAACAAGGAGCAAGTCGTTTTAGGACTAATTTCTTTAAATAATACAATAGTAGAAAGAGATAGATCTCAAGGTAAACTTGCAGATGATGAGATCTGTGCTATTGTCTTAGCCAGGGATTGTAACAATGTCATACGGAACTCTTAGAAACACATTGAACTTAAAAAAAAAAAAAATCCTTTCATAGCTATGATATCCTACTGTCTCAGCTTTCTTCTCTGTTGCTATGATAAAACACTGACAAAAAAAAAAAAACCAAGTTGAGGAGGAAAGGGTTTGTTTCATTTTATACTTTCACATCTCAGTGCATCACATTGAGAGAACCCAGGGCAGGAACTCAAACAGAAACCTAGAGGCAGAGGCTATGAAGAAACACTGCTTACTAGCTTGTTCTCTCCATGGCATGCTCAACCTGCTTTCTTATATAGTCAGGACCACCAGTCTAGTGTAAGCTGGATGCTCCCAAATCAATAACTAATCAAGAAAATGTCTCACAGACTTACTACATAGAGCCAATCTAATGGAAATATTTTTCTCAGCTGGTTTTTTTTTTCTTTTTCAATTCCTCATTTAGGAAGGTTTCCCTCTTTCTAGATGACCCTTGCTTGAGTCAAGCTTGGCAAACCAACAACAACAACAACAACAACAACAAAACTAACAACGCCTACCATAACTGTACTAACTTCTTTCTTTTCTTGAGATATATTTCCATGTCTCACGCATCCTAGGCTGGCCTCAGACTCAATTCACAATGAAGTCAAGGACAGCATTGGGCGTCTGACTCTCCTAACTCCATCACCCAAGTGCTGGAATTATGGAACACTTCTACTTGGTGCTGAGTATTGAACGTAGGGCTCCATGTATCCCACGCAACCACTGTTCATACTGAGCTTATCTACCCAACATGTTAGGATGGTGGCACATGCCTGTAATCTCAGCACCCAGGGGGATAGAGAAAATAGGATCGGCTAAGTAGTCACTTTGAGGCCAGTTTGAGCTACATGAGACTCTGTACCTAAACAAACAAAATAGAACAAAGAAACAGCCAGCCAGAGGTGTGGTCTTTACCAGAACCTCCTGGAGCTTCTGGTCTTCTTGACATTTCCTGTCTTCCATCTTGTCCCTCTCCGTTCTTAGAGCTTCTAACCGACTCCTGAGACGATCCTGACAGAGAGAAGAAAGCAGAGGGTCGGTGAATAATCCCACTGGCAAATACTGTGTGCTGTGTTGTGGACACACCACTGAGGCTGAAGGATTCAAACTGACAGAGTCCGAATCTTTGTCCTTCACTGTATCACCATCTAGGGCAGGAATTGGGTCGGGTGGCACTGTGGAGATAGAAAGTGTGTAGTGAGGTGTGCGTGCCAGCAGGGAGACCAGGAGCAAAGAGGAGGACTGAGAGAGGTTTTTAGACGGCAAATCTCTATCCCTTTTCTTTCACTCACCCACGTCAGGTCACCATCCTGCCCCCACGAAGCAGTGCCTCAGTTCCTTACCCTGTAGGGTTGGATGGCTTCATCCAGGAACCCCACAGCGTGTGCCTGGTGGGCGGGGCCCTCCCTGCAGAACACGCAGAGCAGCTCCGCGTCTGTCTTGCAGAAGAAATAGATCTTCTCTCCGTGCTCTTCGCAGCAGGTCTCGCTCAGGGGACCTAGGGACACCGGGGCCACTGCGGCCTGGATTTGCTCCTCTTCTGCCCCCTGACAGAGCGGACACAGCAGCTGGGCCCCCATTGGTGTGCGCGGGAGGCAGAGTAGGCAGACAGTGTGTCCGCAGGCTGTGGTCACCGCATCCTTCAAGGGTCGGGTGCAGGCAGGACAGGCTACTTGGTGAAGTCCCCGCAGGGACCGGGTTGAGGGCATCACCGTGTCTTCCCCTGCCCGTCTACACAGTCTTCTGCCTCTGTCCACTCCAATTTCTTTTCCCTGAAACTGAGTCACTTTTAAGTGCGTCACTGTCGCAGAAGCAAAGGAATCCGAGGCTGAAAGAAAGGCAGGACTATCAGCTCAGCGAATTCACCTGGCTGCGCCTCAGCCACGCCCAGAACCCAGCATCTAAGCAGGTCCAAACTCCAGGGTGTCTTGACTACCCAACGTTTTCCAGTGGCAGGCAGGTGACCTACCTCTCCACTCCTGTCGCCTTCGGTCCCTTGGGTGGGGTGCAGCGTATTGCATCATGAGGTCACTTGGAAATGGGGTTTCCTGGAATCTCTTGGCTACAGAGAGGTGGGACCGTTGGGGAGGAGCCGCTTCCTGTCACGCTGAGCAGGTGAGAGTCATAGTTCCGGCTAGGAGGCCAGCAATAGCATCAAAGTCCAGCCTGTGGTGTTGAGACTGACTTCGAATTGCGAGCCCAAACGCAATTCCAATTCGAATTGCGAGCCCAAATTCCTCTCCTCTGACCTTTCTTTCCTCCCCTACCTTCCCTGCCTCTCCTGCCAGTGTGATCTTGCGCTCCTAATGCCCATGCTGAGCACCACCTAGAGCCTGTGATACTGGACTTTTTAATTGTAGGGGGTTTCTCCCTCCCCTCCCTTTTTAAAATAAAAAAGGTGTGTGTGTGTTTGTGGGGTTGGGGGGGAGTATATGTGTGCCACAAGGACAGTTTCTCTCAGATAGATTCCCTGAAATTCAAATTGTAGGTAGTCGTGAGTTACTCAAACATGGTGTGCTGTGAATCCCGCTTGAAACTGCAGCAACCACTCTTAATGGCTGAGCCATCTTCCAACCCCTCAATTTTATAATTATTTTATGCATATGATTGTTTTGTCTGCCTTTATGTCTGTGTGCCACTGTGTGCAATACCTAAGGAGACAGAAGAGGGCATTGGATGCCCTGGAACTGGAGTTACACGTGAGCCTTCCTGCGGGTGCTGACAACCCAGCCAGAGTCCTCCCCAAGAGCAGCACATTCTAACTCACCATTCCCACCCCCATCCCCGAGAAATTACTCCAGAGCAACCAATTTAATAACAACTCATTGGGACGAATGGGGAGGAGAAGAAGCAAACTGAAAGGTAAAGAGGATTTCTAAGGGTCAGAGAGTTTGACAGCTGGGGGCATTGGGGTGTTTGGATCCCAGCTCTTCCCAAAGCTGGGTCAAAGATCAAGCTGCCAGGGTCCCTAGGCATCCCCTGCCCCGTGAACAAAGCCAGACCCTCCTGCTCACCAGGCCTTTTTATCCCACCTACTTACATGTTTCACACACCCCTCCTTCCTGCCCTACTTCCCACTTGACAATACATCCCTAGAACAGCTAATTACATGTGGTCAGCCCTACCTGAGGTGTGCTGTAGGTATAAAAGACTTCACCTCACTATGGAGAAATGTGAAACATTGCTAGTATTTTATGTTGACTCTGTGTTCAGATAATATTTTGGAAACATTGGACTAACTTAAACATATTACTGATATTTATTTTTCTCTCTTTTTATCTTTGTTTGTTTGTTCTTTGAGACAGGGTTTCTCTGTATAGCCCTGGCTGTCCTGGAACTCACTCTGTAGACCAGGCTGGCCTCGAACTCAGAAATCTGCCTGCCTCTGCCTCCCAAGTGCTGGGATTAAAGGTGTGCGCTACCACTGCCCGGCTCTTTTTATCTTTTAATATTTTCTCACCCCTATGATAAACATTCAAAGTTATTGATACTATGAAGAAATATTGGCAGGAATGCCTTTGTGTGGTGTTGACTTTTGTAACTGTTGGGCCATCTGCTCTCTCTTCCATAAATACGACAGCATATATCTCCTCAGAATGAGAAATTCCTCCACACAACCATGGTGTTATTAAAAAATTTAACATGAGCCAGTGTGAAGCCTCGTCAGGTAAAAGCAACTGCTGCCCAGCCAAAGCCCTGAGTTCTGTCCCCAGGACCTACATGACTGAAGGTGAGAACCCACACCACAAAGGTGTCCTTTGATTTCTACATTGATGTCAGAATACCAGCACCCACGTGTACTCATGAACACACACACACACACACACACACACATACATGTACACAAATACACATGCACACACATACACATGCACACACACATGCATACATACACACAATAATAATGATGATGATAATAACAACTATGTAATTTAAAGAAGAACTTCAGCAATCTATTAGTAAGTTTACTGTCAATATTAAATACCCAGTTTCCCAATAATGTCCCTTTATAATTCTGTTCCAATGGGGTCCAGCTCATATTGGCAATTAGAAATGTTTATGTTGCATACATACATATGTGGCTTTCATTGATTTTTTTTTTTTTTTTTTTTTTTTTACCTCAAGGCACATTTCACATAGCTTGGGCTGGCCTCCGAGCTGCTATGCAAGTGGAGGCTGGTCTTGAACTCCTGATTCTCCCATCTCTGGATAATGAGTGCTGAGATCACAGGCATGTGCCACCATGTCTGGTTGTGCTTTGGGTTTCTGGTAGACTGCATCACCTGGAAGACTCATAGCTTTGACTTGCAGATAGATCACAGTCACCTGTGCTCTGTTGGTTCCCCTTGGATGAGGCAAGGGAACCTGGAGGAGCTTGCAAAATGGAGGTCCAAACAGCAGGATGTGATAGAGCTGAGGTGGAATAAATAAACTGTTTAAAGTGCTTCCTTCTATTAGTGGGAGATGTATAGTCATGGTAGAGAAAGGAAGGAAAGGAGGAAGGAAGGGAGAGAGGGAGGAAGGAAGGACGGAAGAAAGAAAGAAAGAAAGAAAGAAAAGAAAGAAAGCTGGCTCTATTTTTCCTTCCCCATGCATGTTTTTTCTTTCAGCCCTCTTTTAAAGCCTGTCATAGGCCCATGGAGGCATCCCCACAGTTGCTTGTGCTGTGCACACCCGAGCTCAAGAGCCTTATCTGAGTCCTCACACTCCCCTGCCCACTGGCCTTGTGCTGGCTGATACTTCCAATCTCCCTGGAGACAGGTGGCTATGTTGAAGAACTAGGGTGGCAGCAGTCCTCTGTGAGTCAGACTCCTCCCTGCCCCCAAAGGAAAGCTCTCTTTCAACAGTGGATTGCTGAGAGACTACACACTCCCATTTTTTCTGTGAGCAGTTTCGGGTGGACAGAAAGGGACAGTGAGCTCCAGGCCATGGGAACTGGTCCAGAGAGTTAACTTACGATGCTGTGAGCCCCTAGGCCTTCCTCCTCGGCTATTTCTTCATCTCTGCTGTTGGCAGGAGTGTGTCTGCTCCTGGGAGAGCAGGACAGACAAGGGACCCCTGGTGTCAGAGATGTAACTGGGTTTCTTGTCCAAATGTGTGTGACTATGTTGGTGTTCAGACCTGATATGGGTGTGGAGGGTAAGCAGAGACGGTGACTTCCAGGAGTCAGAAGGCCCAGTAGGATTAGCATGGCCTCAGCTCCTTCTGTGACTAGCCTGGCAGATGAAGTCAACTGCCCCATCTGCCAAGGCACCCTAAGGGAGCCAGTCACCATTGACTGTGGCCACAACTTCTGTCGTTGCTGCCTCACTCGCTTCTGTGAGATCCCAGGCCCAGAATCGGAGGAGTCCCTCAGCTGCCCGCTCTGCAAAGAGCCCTTCCGCCCAGGGAGCTTCCGGCCCAACTGGCAGCTGGCTAATGTGGTGGAGAACATTGAGCGCCTTCAGCTGGCATCCGCACGAGGCCTGGAGGTGGAGGATGCCTGTCCGGAACACGGAGAGAAAATCTACTTCTTCTGCGAGGAGGATGAGGCACAGTTGTGTGTGGTATGCCGTGAGACTGGACAGCATGGGGCTCACACTGTGCGCTTCCTGGAGGATGCAGCAGGTCCCTACAGGGTAGGAGAGGATCCCTGCAGGGTAGGAAAGGGCTCTGGGGGACCCTTGGGGGAGCTAGATTGGACTAAGGGAGGTAGAAAAGTGGTGTGGATTTTGGGCTGGAAGGGGTATTGTGACTCCAAATTATTTTGCCTTATTTGCTCACCCAGGCACATATTCATGCACAGAGAAGCACGGGGCTATAATTAATAGAGATCTATGTTGTTTCCTTGTGGACCATAGATAATAGGAGCTCAGTAAATCCTTTCTGAAACGAATGAACCATCAAGTGTGTGAGTGTGTGTATGTGTGCGTGCGTGCGCGTGTGAGTCCTGTACCAGTTAAGTGTGCTTGAAGTTTGTATTTTAGGGAATGACTATGCTCGTATATTTACAAGAGTGAACGCCTTATTTGTGGAGGGGTGGTCTGAGTGTGTTCTATTTGAAGCATGTAACTGAATGTTCCTGTTGTGAATGAGCTGGTTGGGTGAATATTTGTGTCATATACTTTTATTTTTCATTCAGTGAGTACGTTGCTGGTTTTAGTTGCTTTTACACCGTGTTTTGTTATAAGCAGGTATTTGTTTGTATGATGTGGCAATTTGTTAGTGATCTTTTAATCACGAGACCAACTTGCCTCAGACTAGTTATACAGCCTAGGATGACCTTGAATTTCTGATTCTCCTGCCTCTATCCCCTGGACACTGGGATTATAGGCATGTGCTGCCACACTCGTAGGGTTAGGAGTTGAACCTGGGGCTTCTCACTCCAATAACTGAACTCCATCCCTGGCTTTTCTGTATTTCTAAACATACATGTGGATAGTTATGTGTTTGTTTGTTCCTAACTCTATTCTAGAACAATTTATAAAACTGTGTATCCATTATTTTTGCATCTAAATTTCTTCTTGTATCATCTGTAAGATCTGTAGACTATTGTCCTAGTAAAAGAGGAGATGTAATTTGCATGTATTTCTCCTGGGTGACATAATTTCAGTTTCTGCTAAGAACATGTGGAGCTCATATCATAGGTAATACTTGCCAGATGCAAAAGAAGGTAGCAGTTTAACCTGAAGAATGACTCAAAGGGGAAGCAAAGACATGACCTTTGGTGTTACATGAGAATGGGGAAAACCCTGGTCAGAATCTCTAGGACACAAAGCAAGAGTAATAAGACTCAAGGCCAGCTCTGGTGGTGCTTACCTATGATCCTAATGCTTGGGAAACTGAGGCAGGAAGATCCTGAGTTTGCGGCAAGTCTGGGCTACATGAGATCCATCCTCAAAATCAGAACAAGAATGAAGATCCCGAGTCTCTCATGGTGCTGGGATTCACACTCATCTCCGGGGCATTTTGCTTCCCCAGATCGAAGGGAGTGACATCCCCTTTACAGTTACTTTCCCCATCTTAGTAGTTCATGCTCCTTCCACCCAGGAACAGATACAGAAGTGTCTCGTGTGCCTGAGAAAAGAGAGAGAGGAGATTCAAGAAATCCAATCAAGAGAAAACAAAAGAATACAGGTGCTCCTGGTACGTCTCCACCCTCCCCAGGCCCAGCTCCTTCCTCCAGAGTCTAAGGCCCACAGAGCAGAGACTTGAAGGTGCTTTGAATCTGAATCCCGACTCTGACATTATTTCCTCCACCAATTCTCTAGCTTTAGCTTACTTGCCTGTAAAACGGAGATTGAGGTTCATTTCCTTATCGAATCACTGCAGGAATTAGTGTGATCCTGCCTCTAACAGCCTAGTGGTGTGTGCACAGTGTGCAGGGCCAGAGGCCAGGCATCTCTGCTATGTTCCCTTGAGCCCCTTCTAGAAGCCACAGTATGATAGGGAGGCATTGCCAGCCTGTGTAGCTCCCAGAAATGGAATGACAAGCAGAAAGAACACAGCCCCACATCCTTATGGAGTCTGAGGAGCAGGTGGGAGTGGGGGAGGGGCTTTGATTTTACCACCTAACCTTGGGAGGTGTGGGTATAGATCAAGAAGAAAGTGGGAATTCATAACGAAAGGGGAGAGGGGGAGATGAGATGCCACAGGAAGAGGAGGAAAAGATGAGAGAAGCTCCTGATGTGAGGAGAGTAAAAAGTCCCCCTTGGCTCTCATCTTCCCTTCTCAGACCCAGGTGGCCACCAAGAGACAACAGGTGATTTCACAGTTTGCGCATCTGAGCCAGTTCCTGGAGCAACAGCAGAAGGTCCTCTTAGCACAGCTGGAGGGGTTGGACGGGGACATCCTGAAGCAGCAGGAAGAGTTTGATTCCCTGACCACTGGGGAGATCTGCCGGTTCAGCACCCTGATCGAGGAGCTGGAGGAGAAGAACAAGCGGCCAGCCAGGGGGCTCCTAACGGTGAGGACTGGCCTACCCTCACCTCTAGGGGCTCTGGAATCATTGCCTAATTGGTACCTCCTTTACATACATGTCTGGGCACTGCAGATGGAGGTGGGACACGGGGACAAGGGATTGAATTCTAATCTATGCTTCCCCAAGAGGTGCCTGGTCACTGTGCTCTCTGGTCTTGGTCTTTCTTTCCTGCCCTCTGTAGAATGGAGAGGAAATGAAGTTATGACAGTAAAAAGAGGTAGAAGTTGCTCTTGAGAAGTATCAAGCACTGTGCAAACAACTGCCAGGTGCTGCTTCCCAAAGCAAAACTTTTATAACTTGACCAGGAAGTCCTTCCTAGACTGTCTTACTTCCTTGAACTGGAGGAGAATTCCTGGGGTTCTGGGAGCACAATTTAGGGAGATGCACTGGATACTGGGAAATAAAAGACCTTGGGGTAGGGCTTGCTTACTTTTGCCGATATCTAGAAGTAGGTTGTATCACCAACTCTGTCCATGAAGCAAAGAGCCAGGTGCTGGTTTCTAGTCCTCATGGCCAAGGCTGGGAATATGCATTTTGTTATGGTCATAACAAAAGTGGGAGTGAGAAAACAGAACCTAATCTCTCTCTCTCTCTCTCCTTCCCTCCCTTCTTCCCTCTATCCCTCCCTCCCCCTTTTCTGCCTTCCCCCTCCCAGGATATCAGAAGCACTCTAATAAGGTTAGTGATACAGTGTGTGTTTCCTTTACCCCATAGACATTCATCCATACACCAGCTAGTGATTGCCGTGCAAATAAACCACATTCTCAATTTAGGGTACAGTCATGTATAAATCTACAAATGCTCAAATGTGTTCTCAGATACTGCTGTAGATCTACCCACTTGTGCAACAGTGGGGTCCGTCTGAGACGATCCAAGTCTCTACGTGGGAGGTCGCTCCTCCAGGCCTTGGTAGAAGAAGATGGCTGTCTGGGGTCTTCATTAAAAGAGAATAATTCTGGGGCTGGAGAGATGGCTCAGGGGTTAAGGGCACTTGTTGCTCTTGCAGAGGGCCCAGGGCTCAGTTCCCAGAACTGATACAATAACTTATACCTAGTAGATCCTATACCCTCTTCTGTTCTCCATGAACACTGAATGATGTGACATACATGCAGGTAAAATACTCATGCACATAAAACTAAGTACTTTTTAAAGATTTAATTTTTTTAATTTAAATATTTTTTAAAAAAATCTTAGTACTTTTTAAAAAATTACTTAATTTAAAAAATTAAATACTTTTTAAAAGTTTTTTTTTTTTTAAGTTTTAAAAAATTCCTAGACTCTGTCATTTCTGTGCTCCTAGATGTGAAACCAGAAAGTGCCGGAAACCCGAGGCTATATCCCCAGAGCTGGGCCAAAGGATCCGAGACTTCCCCCAACAGGCCATCCCTCTGCGGTGGGAGATGAAGATGTTTCTAGGTAAGGAGACCCCAGCCTGGGCTTAGGAATGGCCTCCTGCTTCCGCTGCCGAATGACTGTACTATGTACTTTAGCTCAATCTCATTCCCTTCAGTACCTTGACTCTCTTATTTTCCAAGACGGATAAAATCTAACTCTCAGGGTGATGTGGCCTGAGATATAAAAGTGAGGATTTGGGACATGAAGTAGTAGAGAAAATAATGATTAACAACATCCATGACTCTACATCATCGAGGGTTCTCAGTAACACGTGTAATGCATTGTGTGTTTTCATAGTTAACTTTGTTAACTATAGCCGGTGACAGTATCTGCCTCACTGTGGAAGCTGATTCTTCCTTTATCCTTTGCTTTCCGTCACTGTTTTTTTTTTTTTGTTTTTTTTTTTACTCTTGAAAGTTGAACCCAGGGCTTGTGTATGGTAGGCAAGTGCCCTACACTGACCTATGTGTCCAGTCTTTCCCTCTACTTCCTTTTTATGGGAATGGCTATCTAAACTGAGACACCCTTACAGGGACTGAGCCACACTCCTTTCCCAGAAGAGGAAGTCATAATGGCAGACAGCCAAGAAGGTTTGAGATGTAAGTTGTGGCTTTCTGCTCCCCTCTGACGGTGAAGTCATGAACAATGTCACATATTTCTAAATGCCACATCCACAATCCCCTGGGAGGACATTTCTGGAAGCCTGCTTCCTGCAATGGGCTAGACAGAAGAGGAAGTTTTACTCTAATCAAAGGCTGACTATTGACTGGCCTAGACATTATTTCCAAGAGGAAGAAAAACAAAACCCAATTATCTATTCATGTGTGTGTGTGTGTGTGTGTGTGTGTGTGTGTGAAAATCGAAGAAGGCAAGGAAGCCATAGACCTTATCTGCACAGAGGTGAAGTAGCAGGTTTCTCCCTGAGTTCTAGGCCAGGAGCATCAGTAACCCCTTGTCAGATATCTGCGTATCTACAGCCCTGCCTTAGAGTGTCTGGATTTGAAATCACTGTGAGAATTCTAAGAAGTTTGGGTGCAAGCAAACTTAGAAGCACTGGCCTAGAGGATTCCGTCTCCATTCTTCTCTCTGTCCCTTCCCTCCTCGACACTGAGTGTTCTGTGTTTTGAGATCAATGAAATCTCATCTTGTCATTATTTCTTCCTCACAGAAAAACTCTGCTTTGAGTTGGACTATGAGCCAGGTAAGAAAACCTGCATTAGGATGGGGAGAATTTTTTAAAGTCCTGGGTAAGGGAAACCGTGTTTCTGGGTTCTGCAGAACGTGTTAACATAATTGTGTAAACATTCACACACACTTATTACACACACACACATGACATGTATACTTGTGTATATAAGCATATTATACATACATACCCATATCCACAGATTCCACATGCGACCCCAGGTAGAAAAACACTAGTTTGTAGTGGATATGGTAAGATTTCCCCCATTTCATTTTTCCCTAAATAATGTAGTATAGCAAATATTTTCACGGCATTTACATTGTATTATACAATGTAAATGACCTAGAGATGATTCGAAGAGTGGTTGTGAGTGAAGGTGGCTGTGTGTGAGGAAGCTGTTTGGGAGGAGAGGTTATGTGAGGAGGCCATGTATGAGAGTCACTGTGTATGTGAGGGATGCTCATTTAAAGGGATACTGTGTGTGTGAGAGAGGCTGTGTGTAGAGGAAGACTGTGTGCAAGAGAGTTTATGTAGGAGAGTGGCTATCAGAAGGGCTGTTGTGAAGGGAGGCTGTTGGCGAGGGCATCGTGTACGAGGAGGGTGTAAGGGGAAGCCGTGTGTGAGGGTGGCCATGGGTGAAGTACATAGTGTGTGAAGGGGCACTGTGCGTAGAGGCCGCGTGAGGCTGGCTTTGGGTGAGAAAAGTAGTGTGTGAGACCGGATATGTACAAGGACGCTGTGTGAAGAGGGGAGACTGTGTGTACAGATGTATGATGGGCTGTGTGAGGAAGGCCAGTATGAGGCTGATTGTGTGTGAGGTTGGCTGGAATTTGTGAGGAGGATACATACCTGTGAAAGTGGCTGTGTGCCCCTGGACAAAGAAGCTGTACTTGAGGGGGAAGCTACAGAGGTCGGAGGCCATGGGTAAGGCTACAGAGTGTCAGGGTGGCTATGAATGAAGAGACAGTTTGTGAGTGTGCCCACGTGTGAGGCAAGTTGTGTGTTAGGGAGCCTGTGTGCCTCACCAGCAGGAGGCTTGACTGTTAGTCGCGAGCTGTACAGCTTTCCAGAGGATGGTAGACCAAGCAAGGGCAGCATATTCTTGGTGACTGACTTTCTGGTTTTAACATGCACATGTGTCCCCTTGACATCTTTTTAGGATGCAGATATTTAGTCTGTAGGTCTAACTAGTTCCTCAGTGATACCCGTGCTCTGGTACACACAGCTGGTTCAACACCAGCATCCAGGTACGGAAGTAAGCTTTCAGGCCATCCTAGTAGGTCATAGCATTAACCTATTGACATACATATTCCTTGTTTTATTTCACAGCTTTTATCTCTCTAGACCCCCAGACTTCCCACCCCAAGCTCCTCCTCTCTGAAGACCACCGGAGGGCTCGGTTCTCCTACAAATGGCAGAATTCACCAGATTCTCCACAACGCTTTGATCGAGCCACCTGCGTCCTGGCCCAATGTGGCTTTACAGGGGGGAGACACACTTGGGTGGTGAATGTCGACTTGGTCCATGGAGGCAGCTGCACTGTAGGTGTGGTCAGAGAAGATGTGCGACGGAAGGGAGAACTGAGGTTGAGACCAGAGGAGGGAATATGGGCAGTGAGGCTGGCTTGGGGCTTTGTCTCAGCTCTCGGTTCCTTCCCCACAAGGCTGGCCCTGGAAGAGCAACCCCGAAAGGTGCAGGTGTCTCTTGACTATGAAGTAGGTTGGGTGACCTTTGTCAATGCAGTCACCCAAGAACATATCTATACCTTTACTGCCTCCTTCACGCAGAAGATCTTTCCCTTGTTTGGACTCTGGGGCAGAGGGTCTGGTTTTTCACTGAGCTGTCGGGAAGGTGCAATTTCCCTCCCCTGAGTACAAGACTGGAATCAAGCATCCTCAGCTGGGTTTACAGGCACAAAAGTGAATTTTTTTAGACAGTTAGGATGGCGTGTGTCAGCAAAGGACAAGGTGGTAGGATCTTTAGTTTCTTTATTGCACAAGCCTTTCCCTGGTGCCCATCAGATGCTCAGGGTGTCTGGGACCTTGGCTGCTGCTGGCTGTTCTCACCATTGTCGTCAATGGGTACAGGCATAGATGTACAAATAGTGCTGGATTTTAAGCCTAAAGACCTGGATTCCAGATGAAGCCCTGTAATCAGCCAGCTGAGTGATTTAAAACAAAACTTTGCCTCTTCATTTTATTTTCTTCCAAAGATATTAGCTAATTTAGTCATATCTTCATGAAACACTTTGGAGGAGTGGATATGATCAAAATATGCTATATACATTAATTAAGTTCTGGAAGGGTAAATAAAAATATTATTTGAAAAGGAAGCATCTGTGTTCTGCCATCATATGCCATGCTTCTGATGTGGATTCTCAACATAGCCTCTCTCAAGACTTTCAGGGACAGTGTGGGCTCTCCCACAGGCTCCAGCCGCCTCTGTGCCTGCTGACATCAGCCAGTGGGCTGAGCTGCTGAGCCTGCGGGGGGAGGATGAGTGGCCCCAGCAGCAGGTAGAGGTGGATGAGCTAGACAAAGTGTCCACCAAGCTTAAGAATAGGTCCATCGCATTTCAAAGGATGACCTTGGCCCAAGGAAACTATGTACCTTATTCCTCATGAAAAGTGTACAAGCCACTGAAGTGTGACAAATGCATTCTTACCAAGAGGTCTGATGATCACCATGGCAAGTTCAATGTGGCAGCCTTATACAAGAAGTACCACCTAGGAGCCCTGGTTGGCACATGTTACCAAGCAGAATGGATGACTATGTGTGTAAGCTATACTAGCATATGTCTGGGAAGCAGGGGTGCTGTGGGCCCCATATTGTCAAGTTGTACAAAGCATGATATTTTTTCTCCTCATGGGGAGGGCAAAGGGCTAGTATCATCTATAAGAAGTTTAACAAGGAGACACTCTGAGTCCAGAACCAGGCACAGTGCATCTTCAGAGATGTGTTTTTAGGGTCCTGTCCCCATTGAAACCAGAATAAGCAAAACCCAGTGGGGTTGCTTGGTATGTTAATCTTGTCCAGCGTCAAACAAAAATAAAAGGCATTGAATGCAGTTAAAAAAAAAAAGTGGGGAAGGACTTTCAGAATCAAAAGATTCCTGGCAAGAAACAAAAGCAAAATGTCTATCTTAGTAGTTACTTTTCTGTTACAGTAAGACACTACAACTAGGACTGGCAAGAAACAAAAGCTAAGTGTCTGTCTTAGTAGTTACTTTTCTGTTACAATAAGACACTACAAACAGGACTGGCAAGAAACAAAAGCAAAATGTCTTAGTAGTTACTTTTCTGTTACAATAAGACACTAGTCTAGGACAGCTCATAAAGAATGTTTATTTGGAGCTTACCATTTCAGAGGGTTAGAATCTATAACCATCATGGTAGAGAGACTGGGGCAGGCAGGCAGGCATGATGTTAGAGCAACAGCTGAGAGAATATATCTTGATCCACAAGCATGAGGTGAGGAGAGCTAACTGGGAGTGGTGTGGGCTTTTGAAACCTCAAAACCTACACTCAGCAACACACATCATCCAACAAAGCCACACCTCCAAATCTTTTCCAAACAGTTCCACTAGCTGGGACCAGAGCATTTGGGAGCCATTCCCATTGAAACCACACATCCTATTCTGAGGTGGATTCGGATAGAAACTGGTAACAAAGTCAGTACAGCTTCCAGAGAAGACAGGTAGGACTGCCAAGCTGGCTCTGTTAGGATCCACATACATCATCGGCATGACTCACTATTTATGCTGAATCACAGTCATCCATCAAACCTACCTGACAGAGCAGAAAGATCTTGTTTTAACCTCTAAAGTTTGGTCCAGTTTAAACTAGGGATCTTATTTGCTTATATCTGTAACACAATGGCTAGTTAGCTGGTTTAGTAACACAATATATAGAACCTTTCAAAAAGAAGAAAGAAATATTTTTTCCTATGCTAGCTATGAACAAACCATGGTAGCCGTTAGTAATCTAATATGGAAAAGGAGCACCGGGGAGACAAGTGTGAAGAAAAGTGTGGTGACTGTTTGGGAGGGATTTGCCGGGGCATAATGGCTGCTCAGAGGAGGAGGTACTGCAAAGGAGAGGGTGCTGCAGAGGAGTGACTTTCTCCAGGATGTTCAATATTTCCTATAAAATATATATCTAAAAAATAATGGCATATACAAGTGTCTATATAATGCCAAAATATACTCACAGCCCCCAAGCCTCATGTTCCACTAAAATGGACTGTATTTTCCTGTTTCATTGTATTGGTTTTACTCGAGTATTTAAAATGACTGCAAACCTCTAAGGTATGTGTATATGAAGTTCTCTTCCAGCTATAAAACTTTATGCCCCTTATCATCCTTATAGATAGTAGATCTCTGTGCGATCTATTATCATCTCTCATTTTTGCTTTGTTTTTATGTGTGCGTGCTTTGTGTATGCATATGCATGGTTATATGTGTGGGTACACACATGTATATGTAGGGGAGGGGGCTGAGGTTGATGTCAGATTATCTCCCTCAATCACTCTCCACTTAGTGTCTCTCTCCAAACCTGGAGCTCACCCTTGCTGAACCCAGAGTTCACCCACCAGTTCTGGTTAGTCTAGCTAGCTAGTTAGTTTGGGGGTTCTCTTGACTTTTCCCTGTAAGCAATGAGATTACAGGCAGCTGCTTAGCTTTTACAAATGTTTTAAAGATCCAAATTCCAGTCCTCATGCTTACTTATTTATGGAGCCATCTCCCTAGTCTTTAGTATGCCCTGTTTAACATGAAGGAAACAGCTGTGTGTGGTATTTTATGAATGTACTATCTGTAGGTAGAAGCAGGAAGACCATGAATTCAAGGTCAGCCTCTGCTTACACAGTGAGACAGCAAATTTGATGCTAGCCTGAGCTACATTAATCTCTGTTGAAAAGGAGAGGAGAGAGGAAGTATGTTTGTGTGTGTGTGTGTGTGTGTCACATGGTCATACACCCATGGTGGTAGGTGGTGAATGAGGAAGAGGAGAACAGAGCTGAGGCTTATGAAATTTGGTCATTTGTACATCCAAGATTATATTGCCAGGACTTTATAATCCATGTCTGACTTCTGAGCTCTTAAACACTATTGTAAACTTTTTTGTTAGGAAACTGGTGGTTTAGTGGCCCTGGGGAGTATTTTGATGCTGACAATGCGCACTACAAGTGAAAACAATTCTAAAATACAATTTCTTTTCTTTCTTTTTAAAAATTTCTTTCTTTCTTTTTTCTTTCTTCTTTTATTTCTTTCTTTGTCTTGTTCTTTTAATTTTTTTTTCCTTTTGGTTTTTCAAAATAAGAGTTTCTCTGTGTATCCCTGGCAGTCCTGGAACTCACTATATAGATCAGGCTGTCCTGGAACATGGAGATCCACTTGCCTCTACCTCTCAAATTAAAAGATTTGTTGGCCTTTATTTTATGTGTATGTGGTGCACATGCATAGCGGTATCTATCTGTGGAGACCCAAAGAAGGTGTTACCTCCTGGAATTGGAGTTTCAGACAATTGTGAGCCACTACGAGGTGGTTGGCAATTGAACCCTGGGCTTCTGGAAGAGCAGCTGGTGCGCTTAAACAGCTGAGCTGTCTCTCTATCCCTCAATTTGTATTTCTTAAGCTGAGAAGTAAAATTTCTAAAGCATGAAGATACATACTCTTCCAGTCTATCAGTGTATGCTCCTCCCTAGGTAACTTGAAGCTTACTCCCTTTTAAAAGATTTGATGACTTCCCAGTAAGGGAACTGATAAACCTCCAGGCTGTTCTTGCTAGAGTCAGGCTGCATTTGCTTCTCACGGAATTGCTACAGTCTGTCTAAAAGCTCCAGGCTCCCAATTGCTCTTTACCAGGCCCCAGAGAAGTGTCACATACTTTACCTGACATCCACAGGTTAATTCCTCGTTTTTCCCTACTTACATTGTAAAAGGTTTCTATCACAAAGAAAAGAAACTCATCCCTGTTGGTTTAAGTAATAGGAAAGTTTATTATAAAAACAGACGTGAACATGAGAAAAAAATTCTACAATTTTCTAGGCCTTATGGAAACTGTGATGCAGGGACAGGGTGATTAGTAGGGGCATTTTCAGTTCCCAGAAGTATCGACTTACAACTTTACTTGTGGTGTTGAAAGGGTTTACTGCAACTGTAAGTCTCAGGCTCCATGATTCCCGTCACCTGGAAGATGGAGGCTGCTCTAGAAAACTAGGAGCTGCCCACATATCTTTCCCCTCAACGTCCCTAACTTTAGCAAGAAGAGTCTCTAGAATGCATCTATTAGCAAGAGAGAGTCCATGGTCACTGCAGTGGCCTCCACTTCTGCTACATTCTTTTGATGAGTAGAAAGTCACCGATGTCACTCATACTCCAGAGGACAATGTTATATGTACCTGAACATGAGGGTGAAAACTGTGGAAATCACCCTCGAGTCTGTGTACAACAGTCATAATGAACAAACAATGTGCGCTGTACAGACAGAAGGTTCTATCACAGTCAGAAGAAATATTACCCAATAAACCCGCCAAGCTCCATAAGCTGAGGCTCACTCTGCTGTGTCATCCAGATGTTTTGATGCCCACAACACCATGGGCAGTAGGTGCAATCACCAGCACACAGTTACATGGAGATTATGCAAATGGACCTGGATGTGATGGAGATCTGAAATGCCTGGCCACAACAATGGGAGCCACAAGCTCAAGTCTGGCTTAGGAAGGAGCATCTGGCTTATGTCCCAGCGTCAGAGGCTAAGGCATCAGATGAGAGCTGTGAGGATGAGAACCAGGAGGACTAACCAAGCTTTGGACTGGCTGGAGAAACACGAGAGAGAAGTCCTTCTAATTTCTGTGGCGCACTCCTAAAGACAAAGAAATCATTCATTAATGTATATATATGCTAATGAATCTTCCACTAGCCATGTAGTGTGATGGTACCAAGTATGTCTCCTTGACTTTAATTTAGCCCATATACACATCTATGCTATGTGGTCTGCATGTGCCTTCATATGTGAGACAGGAGGAAAGGGGCTCATACCTGTCCAGTAAGTCACTGGCATCCTGGGAAAGAAAAGGTGACAATCAGTCAGTTACTAAGTTCTTGCCACTGATACCTTTCCTAGTTCATGCTTGAGGGCCACTGCATGCTGCCATGAGAGCTGAACCCTCCTTACTTTGTTGTATCATGATATAGCCCTGCACAAGCCACTCTCCCCACAGTCAACATGCTATACACACACACAGGCACCACATGCACACATGCACACATTCACACACTCATGCACGTGCACGCACACACACACAGACTACATGCACACAAGCATGCACACACATGGAAAACATCACACATACCACAAGTACCTCCCTTTACACCTCCCAGAAAGGACCTGTAGGAAGGCTTTTTACTATCCCTCTCTGAATTTGGGGGTGTCTTAGGAAGTACACCTTCAGGGTTCTGGCATCCAGTTCCTTGGCCATCCTTTCCATGCCAGAAACCAGGATGCTGAGCTGTGTTACTGCCTCAGAGAAGTTAAAGATCTTGGCCACCTCTTCTGGTAAGTCCTCTTGCTGGTCCAGCCAACGCCAAGGGAGGGTCTCCAGTTGTTCCTTGGTTTGGTCATGGTTCTGCAGGTCAGTTCTTAGCCTGTGGCTCTCCAAATCCATCTGAAAGCACAGAAGAGGAGCTGACCTGAGATTCGATGATAAAAGGCTCTCTCCTAGCTCTCTAAGCACTGAGCAGCAAGGCAGGAATATTGTCTTCCACTCCTCTTCCTACACAGCCTTGCCTCACCAGCCACTGTACTTGAGAAGGTCTTCACTACCTCATAGTTCTGAGCCCACCTACAGATATTGGGTTCTGCCACAGTGGAACACACACACACACACACACACACACACACACACACACCACTCAGCTATATTCTTTTGATGTCTGCTTTCAACCCTGTAAGTGAGGAGAGAGCTCACCCAAGTGAGAGAGGGGGATAGAAGAGTGATTGTCGATCTGTCTCCCAAGAACTGGGACTAGTTGCTAATGGCTGAAAATAGTGCATTAAGAGCTTCTGGTGTCTACTCTTGCTGACTTCCAGGCCTTGGAGGGTAGAGTCAAATAGGTGCAGGACCATCTGAGTGAGTAGTGTTTATTGGAGGGAGAGAGAGAGAGAGAGAGAGAGAGAGAGAGAGAGAGAGAGAGAGAGAGAGAGAATAAGAGAGATGCTGGGCAGTGGTGGCGCACACCTTTAATCCCAGCACTTGGGAGGCAGGAGCAGGAGGATCTCTATGTTCAAGGCCAGCCTGGTCTACAGAGTGAGTTCCAGGACAGCCAGGGATACACAGAGAAACCCTGTCTCAAAAAACGAGAGAGAGAGAGAGAGAGAGAGAGAGAGAGAGAGAGAGAGAGAGAGA
>JADRCH010000595.1:67336-86697 GCA_019843965.1 Rhynchomys soricoides | reverse complement strand
TCTCTCTCTCTCTCTCTCTCTCTCTCTCTCTCTCTCTCTCTCTCTCTGTGTGTGGTGGTGGTGTTGCAGAGACAGTGTTTTACTATGTAGCTCAAATTGGTTTGGGATTCAGATACCAGCCCACCTCTGCCTCCAAGTGATAGGGCTTAAAGGTTTGCACCACCACACCTAGCTCCAAACCATTACTTTGTATGCTAATATGAAAAAGTAATTAAAGAAATTTTAAACAAACCATAATTATAAATTCTCCAAGTGTAACAGGCTCTCTCTGGACTCGGATTCTGCATCTGCTCCCCACACCCTGTCTTTGACCTGGTGCAATTCTCAGTTGCGATGTCCTTCCCTCTAGGCCTTGGTTGATCACGCTAGGAAGGGCCACCCATTATTCTCTTTCTTAGATCATACACACTTGTAGTTCTTTCGATTTCTTGCCTGCCTTTCTGAGAAATGCAGTTGGTCTTGTTTACGTACATGCAACAGACACTCACTGTCTTCCTTATAAGAACAAAGATTCATATTTATTTTTCTACACTTCCTGTGATTACTTAAATGTGAACCAGAAGTCATGAATCACCATCGCACTTCCTCTTAATGCCTGACGTGAACCTTACAGACAGCACAGACCTGAGTTAATCATTCAAAGATGGAGGAGCCCTGTCTTTGCACATCTGACTCATGGGAAGTCCTGCCCCCTCTACTGTAGACTTAGTAGGCACAGTAGAACATGGCTCTTTCAGCTTTCTGAATCATCCTGTACATTCAGTTCCGATTTAGACTCCCTCATCTGTTGTTCCACATGGGGACAATGTTCTTTAAAAGACTTTGCAAGTTTACCCTTCAGGGCTGAGGAAGTTTACCTGACATGTGTGGGGCCCTGGGTTCAAACCACAGTTCCACAAAGAAAAAAGGAAAAGAAGATAAAAAGAATATTCAGCCTTCACTATTGGATAGAAAGACCTGACAGGGAAGTATGCACAGGGCAGACAGGGAGGGGTCAGCTTTGGCTTCCACCATGACGACGCCCCTGAAGCTTCGGGTTGTGTATCTGCTTAGCAACGGTCATTCTCAGCCACAGGCATTAATGTGCAGATCTGGCTGGGAACAGGAGTTAGATGGGAGCCAAATGCCAATAAACACGTGCTCAGAACTTCTGAAGCAAAGGGGAGTTAGAGAGTGGGATCCTAGGATTGAGGATGCAACCACACTGTGCAGACAGCAGGATGATGGGCTGGGTAAGGCCACTCCACAGGAGATGTTGAATGACTAGAACTCATTTTAAGGGCATGACATCATAAGGAAATACCAGAACGATTCAAATTTGATATCTCCAGATGACACAGGTTTCTCTAGCAAAGTAGCAGGTGTACAAGGTATGCCTTTGACTCATTAAGCTTCTGAGTAACTGACAAGAAAATACCAATGCTGAGGAGGAGGTATAATGTGTGTGAGGTCTTTGAGTTCAAACCCTAGAACTAAGTGTTACGATTAGCTTTGAAAAGGATGGGAAGGGAAAAGAAAGAACTACGGTTTGGAAAGAAAAAGATGGCGCCTAGCAAGAACTTTTGGGCAAGGCAATACGGTAGAAAAAAGAAAAGCTAAGTGCGATAACGTATATCTGTAATTCCAGCACCCAGCAGGCTAAGGCAGGAGGATTGCCATCAGTTACAAACAAACGGAGACTACAGAGTAAGATCCTGTCGTGAGGAACAGAAACAAACGATGGAGCTGGAGAGATGGCTCCGTGGTTAAGAGCACTGGCTGCTCCTGCAGAGGACCTGGAACCCAGATGGCAGCCCACAACTGCCTGTAACTCTAGTTCCAGGGGATCTGATGACTCCTTCTGGCCTCCTCATATACCAGGCAAAACACTTGTGCACATATAATAAAAATAAATTAAATTATACAAAGTAAAAAAAAAAACTGTTCTTATTACAAATGTACAATTCTTAAAATGGTTTAACATGGTGAAACTGGTGGCATATGCCTGCAATCTAGCTACCTCTGGAGGCTATAAGCATGGGATCAAAAGTAAGATTCTATCTCAAAATAAAAAGTCAGACAGAAAACTGTACATTTCGCATAGCTTGCTTACCTTGCATGTATGTATAAGACCCTAGGTTCCATCCTTAGTACTATGAGAGGAAGAGGAGAAGGAGGAAGGGGAAGAGGAATGAAAAAGAAGGAAGTGGAGGAAGACGAGGAGGAAGAGGAGGGGGTTGGCACACAGGCAGGATATAAGGAATAATGGGGACTGGACAAGATCTCCATGGAACATTCAAATAAATGATAGTGGCACCATTTGCTATAATTTGGAAAAGGTAAAGTTACATTTCTACTTATACTTTCACCAAAATATCTTGGATATTTTAACTTCTCCAAAATACATGCTAAGATGTACTCATTGCAACGTTCTGTGTACCCTAAAAACAATGGCCTGCGAGTAATCCAGTTTTCTAACTTGTGGTCATGGGGTTGGACAGAAGGCAGTTGTTGAAAGACGTTCAAGAGATCTGGATGCATTGGTGGGGAAAATGGAGAAATGTCCAAAACGTATTTTTAGATGATAAAAACAAGATATAGGAAAAGACGGAGGGAGCTGGAAAGATGGCTCAGTGGGCAAAGGCACTGTCACCAAGTCTCATCATCTGAGCTCGGTCTTCACATCCCACATGGTAAAAGAAGAGAACTGACTTTACAAAGTTGTCCTCTGGCCTCCATGTGCAAGCCATGGCACATCCCTAGCAACATATCGTAGGGACACACAATAATTTCTTGTTGCTTTATCTTTTGAAGTACTGAGGGTTGAATCCACAGCTTCATTTATGTCCAGCAGGCATCCTACCTCTGAGCTAAATCCCTAGTGTCTGTCTCTGTCTCTGTCTCTCTCTTGTGAATGAGTGTGTGTGTGTGTGTGTGTTTAAAAAGACTATTCAAACACATTGTTTTTTGGGGGGGAAGGGTAGATCAAAAGAAATCTAATGCTAGTTATCTCTGAAGACTGTGAATGGGTAAAGACAGGAGAAAATAGTCATTATTATTTTATTACATTTATTGATTTATTTGGAAGGGGCCACACACTGTGGAGCTTGTGTGGAAGTTAGTGGACAGTTGATGGGAGCCATTTCTATCCTTCTACCATTGTGAATCCCAGAGATCAAACTCAGGAATGAAACTTGGTTACACACTCCTATAACCTCACCTATAATCTATCACATAGGCAAGTTTTACTTTTGATATTTTATCTTTTGGTATTGTCTGAATTTACTATCAAAAGTTCAAATTGTTTTTAGGAAAGACTTAAATAAAACAAGAAACAACAGTCGTGCTCAGGAAAGGGGAAAATAGGGCATCATGTACATGTTTCAGATGTCAAATCTTCGCAAGATAAATCTTGGTTGCATGTCTAGACTAGCTTTTAGGACCATCCACCAGGAAACCATATAATCTTAGTGGAGACGTGGTTCTCATTTCTAGTACAGCATCTCATGAACTAGTAAAACATCTCATGAACTAGTGCATTATCTAGTACAGCATCTTATTGTCTAGTACAGCATCTCATTAACTAGTACATTATCTAGTACAGCATCTCATTAACTAGTAAAACATCTCATGAACTAGTGCATTATCTAGTACAGCATCTTATTGTCTAGTACAGCATCTCATTAACTAGTACATTATCTAGTACAGCATCTCATTGTCTAGTACACTATCTCATTAACTAGTACATTATCTAGTACAGCATCTCATGAACTAGTACATTATCCAGTATAGCATCTCATGAACTAATACATTATCTATTACAGCATGAGTAAACACAGTGGCCCATACTTCCTGGGTCTTCACCATCACAGTAGCAGGATCTCCTACATAGACACAAGGAGACCTGTATTAGCAGAGAGGTACACAAAAAAGCAAAGACCAAGACCCCAAGTTAGATGACCAGAAAAGTCAAAGGAGTGTGTCAGTTACCAAGACTCTGTGGGGATCTGAGCTTAGGAAGGGTCCAGTGGGGTGACACAGCCTTACCTTATAGTGGCTGATGGCATTTTCAATGGAGAGCTCAGTATGGGACTGGTGTTCAGAGGATTGGAGGCATTCTTCACACAAGAGATGTCTGCTAGTCTCACAGAACCTGCACATCCTCTTCTGGTGGGTGTGGCAGATGTAATTGTCTCCAAGGACCCCCTCGGAACAGGGCTTCCTGCAGACTGGGCAGCTGAGAGTCCCAGAGACTGAAGCCTTATCCATGTGCTGGGTCAGGCACATGCGGCAGAAGAGGTGTCTGCAGTCGGTGCTCACAGCCTCCTTCAAGGGATCCAGGCAGATAGGACAAATGTCCTGGTTATCCTTGTCAAGAGGAACCATGGTCTCACTTCACTAGTCTTCCCACTGTGTCTTTTGAAGGCCAGACAGTCCCAGGTGAGAGGACTCAGTGAAAGCTGATCTAGAGCAAGATAGAGTGGACTCGGGCCTGGACTTAAGGCCACTGTCCACCCTGTATCAGAGAGTTCAGAATCTGGGCTGTAAGAAATACACCTCTGTAGGAATTTCAAAAAAACCTCAGCATTTGCTAAACTTAAAACCACTCCTTATACTATTCTTCCATACACCTGGAGGAAGCAGGTGATCCCAACCCCAGTTCTGTTTTGAGAGTTTTCTATGCAATCTTTTTACAGTTCAAAGCTAAATTTTAGGCCACTCTGGTATTGTCACGGCCAGAAGTAAACTATCAGTAACACACTGAGAGTCTTCTCTACTGTGTGCCTGGAAGGGAGAACTCAGCAGAGCTTTATGCATCCCTTCCTGGGCTTTTACCTTACAGGGTTCACTGCTACTGTTTGATACCAACCTCTTAAGGTGGAATCTTGTCGGTGACTCTTTATTAACCACCAAGTTGTCCAAGACTGCAATGATGTCATATTGAAAGAGAAAGAGAACAGGAGGGAGAGGAGGAAGGAGGAAGAGAGAGAGAGAGGGAGAGAGAGAGAGAGAGAGAGAGAGAGAGAGAGAGAATGAGAACATATGAGGCTACTTTGTCCTTTCCTTTCAAAAAACTTCCAAGGATGACCTAAAGTAGAAAGTGCCTCCTTCCCCTCCTCCTCCTCCTCCTCCTCCTCCTCCTCCTCCTCCTCCTCCTCCTTCTCCTCCTCCTCCTCCTCCTTCTCCTCCTCCTCTTCCTCCTCCTCCTTCTCCCACTTCTTACCTGAGCACCCTTCCCAAAATATCTCTCTTACTACCCTACCTCAAATCTCTCCTTTCAACCTCATTTCCTTGGTCTCCAGACCTAGGGAGAAGACCAGCAGGTGAGCAGGTTCTTCTTGAATTAGTCCAATTATATACACTCACATGCCTGTAAAACTAGGTAGAAGGTTAAGAGACTCTCCCTGATTCAGCACTGAATTATCAGGGAAATGAAAATACCCATGAGTTGCACTCACTGAACAAGGAGATGGACTTTGTGTCAGGGTGTGGCATATTTTCTTATGAGGAAGAGGAAAGTCTCGGTGCCTTTATTTATTTATATTTTATTTATTTATTTTTTAACTTGAAACAGGATGTGTTCATAGTTTGAGGATACAATCTAGCATGTTGGGAAAGGCCAGGTAGCAGAAGTCTCATAGACCACCAAATACTACATATCAATGTCATTGCTCTTTTTAGGATCCCAAACTTAACAGTAAGAACCTATTGCTGACGGCAACACATTCTTGAATCATGGGACATGAAGAAATGAAGATGGTACTGACCTAGAAGCTTCATCTCTACTGGCTGGCATTTATAGTGCCAGAAGGTGCTATGTGTGCTACCAGAAGAACAAAGTAACCAACGATCTTACCCAGCTGTGAACAGTGACCTACAATAATCACCTGCCTGGAAAGATATCCCCACTAACACAAATGTGGCATGGAAGTCATGGAAGAAACCAACTATATTCTCGATGCCTTTAATGCAAATCTCACAGAATTTCAAGCAAATCTCGTAGAATGAGCCCCAAGAACCTCACACATGTAGAACCACAAATTCTAGATGTATCACATGATCATGACACTTGGGTGATGCTGGGGACGGTCCACATAATTGTCTTTAAAGGTCCCAGCTTCAACAGTGGCAGTGCCTGGAAGCTACCACTAGGTATATGTTACTCTTCTGATAGTTGTGACCAGATACCCACCAAGAAGTTAACTAAGGGAGGAAGGATTTATCTGGGCTTATGTTTGAGGCTACTGTCCATCATGGTGGAGAAGGTGTGGAGGCAGGAATGACTGGAAGACATCTGGGTGGATCATGAAGCTGAAAGAGATACCTGCTGGTGCTCAGCTGACTTTTCCCCACTTCCTCCTTTAGATCCCAGCTCATGAAGCAATACCACCCATTTGAGGGCAGGTCTTCCCTCCTCACTAAGTCTGTCTGGAAATATATCCAAAGGCGTTCCTCACTGATGCCCTAGGCAGTTTTACTGCCCCTCCTTACAAAGGCTGCCACCCATGCTGCATTGGGGAGGCAGAGTTATATCTTTCCAACTTTTTATACCCTGTAAACTTAGCCTCATTTGGGGTACCTTAAGCCTTTCAGAATCTGCAGTCCTGTGAGAGAAATGTCTAAGTTGTCAGAATACAAACAAAATGAATCTATGTTAACCTAACCATGACTACAAAAAGCAGCATTTCTTTCTCTTTTTGGGGGGCGGTCACAGTTGAGACAGGGTCTCGTGTGGCCCAGGATAGCCTTGAACTCTCTAAGTAACTGAGGATGACTTTTGACTTCTGAGCCTCCTGCCTCTGCCTCTCAAGTTTTGAGATTACGGGCATGAGCCACCAGTGCTGGGGGTTGAATCCAGAGTTTCATGTATGCCAGACAGGCACTCCACTCCATTACCAGCCTTATCACTCAGATTTGTTGAATTTGTATTGACAATTCTAAACAAATTCTCGTGATGTTTTATCAGTTTACACGCGCAATGATGACTGACACTCGGGATTGTTACTGGTCCCTCTTGGATTCTTTCTGATGGCTGTTCTTCCTCATCTCTGAGCATGTTGGAATTTTCATTCTGGTGGAAGACCAGATGCTCTAATGAGAGTTATGGTATCCCTCCCTTTGGCTACCAGACTAATGGACCCTATACTGGCTGGTTTTTGTATGTCAACTTGATGTAAGCTGGGGTTATCACAGAGAAAAGAGCCTCTCTTGAGGAAATGCCTCCATGAGATCCAACTGTAAGTCTTTTTTTTTTCAATTAGTGATCAAGGGTGGGAGGGCTCATTGTGGGTGGTACCATCTGTGGGCTGGTAGTCCTGGATTCTATAAGAAAGCAGGCTGAGCAAGCCAAGGGAAGCAAGTCAGTAAGTGACATCCCTCCATGGCCTCTGCATCAGCTCCTGTTTCCTGCCCTGTGTGAGTTCCAGTCCTGGCTTCCTTTGGTGATGAATAGCAGTGTGGAAATTTAAGCTGAATAAACCCTTTCCTCCCTAACTTGCTTCTTGGTCATGATGTTTGTGCAGGAATAGAAACCCTGACTAAGACAGACCCCAAAGAATTTCTAAGAGCCTCACAGTGGAGGAGGAAAAGGATGAAGCCTCGAACGGGCCAGAAAAGGAGGTTCCCACAGCTCTGCTAAACTCACTTCCTATTAAATTAACATAACTGTACTCCATGGCCTTGCTTGTTTCAGTTATAGAATTATAAGAACGCTTCAGAAGACCAGGGAAGTAATAGTATTTCTGTTTCCTGGTTCCTTTTCTGATACAGGGAAACTATGCAGCGAGAGGATTTAATTCACCTAAGGATTTCATCACACTCTTTCCTCAAACAGGGAAATGAACAAAACAGAGCCAAGCTTAGAATTCACTCTCCTTGTAGTTAACCCCACTAGAGAACTACTAGTTAATGGGGCTTTGAATCCCCGCCCCCAGCCCTAGCCCCATTTGATTCATATTTTGATCTCCTTATCAATTTTATATATGAGCATCCTTGGATGTCATCTCATGAGCTCAAGATCAGTGTACCTTCTAAATTGTTCTAGCCTGAATTACCTGAAACTCTGCCCAAAATAGAGCCATGGCTCCTTCAGCCAAATGTTTTAAGCATTGTTTCTACACAGACAGTAGGTGGTGCTGCCTCCCAAGTTAGGACTTGGCTTCAGAATCTCATTTAAGGATTGGAAGCTGCTGCCACTGCCCTGTTCTCTCTCTCTGTCTCTCTCCCTCTCTGTCTCTCTCCCTCTCTGTCTCTGTCTCTCTCTGTCTCTGTCTCTCTCCTTCTCTTTCCCTCTTTCTCCATCTCTCTCCCTCTTTCTCCTTCCCTCTCTCTCTCTCTCTCTTACTCTCTCCCTCCCTCTCCCTTTCTGAATTTATTTGAATATATGTGTGCCTTGTGCATAATGTCCATGGATATCAGAAGGGACTCTCAGATCCTCTGTAATTGGAATTATAGTCAATTGTGAGCCATGTGGGTGCTGGGAACTAAACCTGGGTCCTCTGTAAGAGCAACAAATGCTCTTATATTGAGCTTTTCACAAGGTTCCCAGGCTATTTCTTTTAGAAATTATGGCTGAGAGATGACTCAGTGAATAAAAATTCTTGTCATACAAGTCTGATGACCCAGATGGTCATGTTTCCATCCCTATAACACATTTTAAAAGCTGGATGTGGTGGTGCATATGTGCAATTCCAGAACACCCAAGACAGAAGACAGTTAAGAGAATGGGTCAGAACCTTTCAGGATGGAAAGTGAAAACAGGCTTCTGAAGCTTGTCCTCTGTTCTCTACATGTCCCTATGCCATATAGGCTATGGCATTGTCAATAAACACCCACACACACAAGCACACACACATGCATACACACAAGCACACACATGCACACACAGAAGCACACACGTGCACACACATGTACACACACGCACAAGCACACACACATGCACACACATTCACACACATGCACACACATGTATGCACACACACATGCACATAACAGAGTGGAACAAATCTGGCTGTGAGGTCTGTGCTATATTCAGTTGGTAGAGTGTCTGCCTAGCAGACAAGAGGCTTGATCTCCAGCAGCACACAAAGCTGAGCATGATGAATGAGTAGTTTTAATTCCACCACTTAGGAGGTGGAGGTCAGAGGATCAAAAGTTCAAGGTCATCCTCAACTATATATTGAGTTGGAGGCCAACCCTGGGGCTGTATAAGACTCTGCCTTGAAATGCACATGCATAGACACGAAAATGCTGATGGAAGGTAGCTCTGAAATATATCGATGGGGAAAGAGAAAGTGGCGGTAGCATAAAACTGTGACAGTTTTTGTTGAAGGACACAGGAGAGGTGCAAGCCTGCAGGCCACCAGAGGCATGAGGATCACGGAGGAGAGTGTACCTGTGAGAAATCCTAGCTGCTCTGCAATTGTGTCCTTTGATAAATCCCATCCTCTGTCCAGAATGTAAACACCAGCTCCAACATGCTGAATACAGATGCACAATCCAGACTTAGGGAAACCACAGAAAAGGTTGAGGCTTTAAGTTTGAGCATAAGGATCCCAGAAAAATAATGAGGCAGCTCTTGGGACTCAGGAGACATGGAGGGCTCTTGGCAGGAGCCCCTGAATTCTACCCAATGGCCTGGAGGAACAACCTCAAACACTCAGTAGTGGCTTCAAGTAGAGGGAAGTATGAGAAACTGAACTCAAGCTGAGGTGGCTTGTGCCTGTGATCCCAGCACTAATGAGGAGTTAAAGGCAGGAGTTCAAGGTCATTCTTGGTTATATAGCGAACTGGCGTTCAGCCTTGGCTACACGTGTTGATCTCCAAAAGCAACAACAACAGTAATAATAAACCAAAATGAGTCGGGGGATAATAGAACATGCATACCTGTGATCCCATCATTTAAGAGACAGTCAGGAAGCTGTGGTGGCCACAGTCTCTTCAAATTACCTGAGAATAGATTTTAAGTGTTATCACTATAACAACAGCAAATAAAAATTCAATTATCCCCCAGTATATTGAGGTAGTCATTCACTAGGTAAATAATCCTTATTTAACCTTAGGAGACGTCCAGATGGAGCAGTGTTGACATCTGGGCTATAGATGCTGTAAAGAGGGGTGTCTTTATCTCTTGAGTGGAATGGGTAGGACCATCTGACTTGTTAGACACACCTGTGAGGTTATGCTATTACACACTTCCTTGAAATAGAGCACTATATGAGCTTTCAAACTCACTGAGCCGGGAGAAGCAGCAAAATGAGTTGGCAAATGCAAAAAATAAGGTAGGTGAGAGGAGTCAGACAGAAGTAGGAGCCCGGCAAGAGCGGATATATGTCACGGCTGGTTGTGACAATCACAGCCAAGGTGCTCACTTTTGTGCTGTGTTTGGTTGCTGGGAATTGAACTCAGGACTTCTGGAAGAACAGCCAGTGCTCTTAACCGCTGAGCCATCTCTCCAGCCCTGTGAAATATATTCATAGTTATGTTTGCTGATTCCAACCAGGTTTTTCCTTGTAATGACTGGCATTCAGGGTTCTGGCTAAGGGCAATTAAAGAGGGCTTGTTGGCTTGCATTCACTAAGGTACCTGGTGTGTATTGGGTTGGTGCCAGCTGACTCCGTGGAGAAGTGGCTTTTTCCAGAATACTGCTGCCTTCTGATAACTCACCTGACACCAGAGACTAAAGGGTAAAGTCAGAGGACCTGTGATATGAGGCACCATAATCTGTGGCTGAACCAGTCTCATCAGTGTCTAGTTCAAAAGGTTCTTCCTCCGGAGTGTACAGCGCAATGTGTAAGACTGCGTATGTATCTCGGGCTACAACTACTTCTATGATAACAAAATGTTTTGAACTGGAGGGATAACTCACCAGTTCAGAGAGCTTGCTGCTCGTCCAGAGGACGGAAGTTCAGTTCCCAGCACCCATATCAGCTAGTTCACAACTGCCTATTAGTCCAGTTGAAGGCATCAGACTCATCTTTCTCAGCTCCACAGGCACGAACGCATGTGGCATATGTACACACACATAGGAGCTTGTGCACAGGCATGCACACACACACACACACAAATAAAAGTTTTTTTTTTTTAAAGAAAACGAAGTTTTTCAGTTCCTAACAAAATAGTAGCTTGCTGAATTAAAGCAGTGGTTCTCAACTTTCCTAATATAGTTCTATTTTAAAATAATAAAATTTAATTGTTAGAAAATTTTAGAGAAATGTTCCATATAACAGTAAAAATCAATACAGTACTTCTAATGAACAGTTTACCAACAAGTACCAAAGTATAAATTGTGCATAAAATTTTATCAAGTAAACTTATTTCTAGGAATTTATGTTGCCAAAAATATGCATTACTGTGGGATATCTATCACAGTATTATATACAATGGTGAGTTATGAGAAACATGTCAAAAGTAAATACAGAATCCATAAATTATAAAATTACTTGTAGACATTTCTATGATAATTAAAATGCTATTTTAGGCTAAAACTTTAGAAGCCAATGTTATCTTCATCTTATCACATTATAAATCTGATTAAAATAAATTAAGTCACTTTGTAAAAACATTACACAATTGGAAATTATTTCTGACAGGTAAACTCTTACAGTTTGATAGGCCATTCATTTTTCTCCTTTGAAATGACAAAGGAAAGTTGACTTCAGTCAAAATAGCACACATAACCTAATCTCATAAATCACAAGCTTAATGTTACTTTTTTTTTTAAAAAAAAAAAAGATTTATTTACTTTATGTAAGTACACTCTAGCTGTCTTCAGACACTTTTTCTTTTTGATTCAGCTCCGCTCGCTCTGGGACCCCTTGCTCTGGCCCCACTCGCTCACTGTAGCTGTCTTCAGACTCCCCAGAAGAGGGGCATCAGAACTCATTACGGCTGGTTGTGAGCTGTCATGTTGATGCTGGGATTTGAACCCACAACCTTCAGAAGAACAGCAGGTGCTCTTAACCGCTGAGCCTCTCTCCAGCCCCCCTAATATAGTTCTCTATGCAGTTTCCTTTAATACAGTTCTTCATGTTATGGTGACCCTCCAACCACAAAATTATTTTTGTTGCTACTTCCTAATTGTAGTATTATAGAAGAGCAGTGTCTCAATTCCTAAGACCATCGGAAATATGAATTTTCCGATGGTCATGATCCACAGGTTGAGAAACACCGAATTAAAGTTTGATTTCGAATGAAAAAAAAAAAAACCAGCCTAGATTTTTTTCTTTTTTAATGTATGACTCTGTTGCTGTCTCCAGACACCCCAGAAGAGGGCATCAGATCCCACTACAGATGGTTGTGAGCCACCATGTGGTTGCTGGGAACTGAACTCGGGACCTCTGGAAGAACAGTCAGTGCTCTTAACCGCTGAGCCACCTCTCCAGCCCACACACTGTACATTTTTAAGGGATTGATTGAGGGATGAGCTTCATGAGTACATGGGACCCTTTGATGTCTTGTTGACTTATGATGAAATAATTGCATCTCCAAAGAAAGTCTCACCATATGTCTTAGCATTGCAAGATGGATTTAACAATACGCGGGTCACTGACCTTCAGTACTTGACAGAACAACTTACGGTTTTCTGTGGAGGTGAAAGTCAAAATGCCCCAAACTCTCATGTTTAAAAAAAGCCTCTAAACGAGGGCTGGAGAGAAATAGCCCTCTGTAAGGAAGGTATGGACTCAGCACTGAGCCACTTCTTCAGCCCTATTTTCGTTTTATGGGATAGGGTCAAGTGTAGTTCAGGACAGCCTCCGAATCTTGCCCCTACTTCCCTAGTGCTGGGATTGCAGGCATGTCTATCTTGGTGGCTTAGGCCTTACCCATTCTAGGTGACTCTGAAACATGCTCAGTTTCCTGGACAACAGATATTGATGATTTAGAAGTGAGACGTAAGTAAAATAATACATATACAAGAAATTTAAAAAAAAAAGTCACTCTCACTAGGGTTTTCAATTGTCATTGTTTCTTAAAGCACTATACAGACAAATGAAAAAACTTGCCTGAAAACTAAATTCTGGGGGCTAGAGAAATGGATCAGTGATTCCAAAGGAACCAGGTTAGATTCCCAGTAACCAAGGGGCAGCTCACAACCATCTGTAGCTCCAACTCCAGGAGATCCAGATGCCCTCTTCTGGCTTCTATGAGTATTGCATGTGGTTTGCAAACATCCAGGCAAAATACCTATACACATTTAAACAAAAAAAAAAAAAAAAAAATATATATATATATATATTAATAGCAATACTGAAGATAAAATTTTTAAATTAAAGAAATGATTTAACTTAAAAATAAATTAAATTTTACCTCTCGATATGGCAGCTGAGTACAAATGAAAGCTATAAAACCTTACACAGATTTTTTTTTTTAATTCAACCTTAAAGCGAATGATGTAGACAGGCCTGAAAGGCGTGGTATTTCTGAAAGTGTTCAGCTTTCAGCAGTTGCTATAATCAAAGTGACCTCTATATTATGAGTGGATACTTTTGAGAATGAGAGAAAGGGCTGTTGATATTTATGATGGGGCAAAGGTGAAGTCAAGACTGTCCCTTGCAAATGAGAACGAACGATTGTTGGGGCTAGACCCATAAAATCCTCCACACCCTGTGTAACCTGGTAATGGCCTTGCCCTATGAACTCACTGGTTGCCTGGACAAGACCAGGCCAGTCAACATTCCAACATAAACGAGAAAGGGTTCATACGGCCCTGCCTCACATTGAGGAACTATTGGCTTCTGGGGTTGTGGCACTGTACTGACCTATGCTCCAGTGGATGGTCCCATACCATTTGCATACAGTTAATACTAACTGAGCTCAGTGTATTTTCTTCTTTTCCACTCCCTGAACTATGTGTTATAAAAATAAGAAGCTGGTGAGGTGGATCAAGTGTTAAAAACACTTGTTTGGTTCCCTGTACTTACATAGAGACTCACAAATATCTGTAATTCCAGTTCCAGGGCATCCTACTCCCCCCTTTTGTTCTTCTGACAGACATTTGAAATTGCCCTAACAGGAGCTCCATGGTAGAGGGCTTGCACAGCAGGGGGCAAGTTCTGAGTTCAGGCCAGCAGCAGAAAGGAAGAAAGTGAAGAACGAGAGAAAAAAAAGAATGGGAAGAAAGATTCATAATGAAACCCATTACATTGTATGCTACCTTTAAAAGTCCATTTAAGATGGGCTGGAGAGATAGCTCAGCGGTTAAGAGGGCTGACTGATCTTCCAAAGGTCCTGAGTTCAATTCCCAGCAACCACATAGTGGCTCACAACCATCTGTAATGGGATCTGATGCCCTCTTCTGGGGTGTCTGAAGACAACTACAGAGTACTCATATACAAAACAAGTAAATAAGTCTTTTTTTTTTTAAAGTCAATTTAAAAATAGTGGCTGAAGACATGGCTTAATATTTAAGGGCACTTGCACAAGATCCAGGTTCAGTTCTTAGAACCCACATGTCTACTCACAACCAGTTATAACTTCAGTTTCCATGGGGGAGCCAACGCTCTTTTTTACCTCTATAGATACTAGGCATGCACACTGTGTATAAATACATACATGTAGGCAAAACATTCATGTGTGTAAAATTAAAATAAATAAATCTAAAATGTTTTTATTTAAAAATTAACAGGTTTTTTTTTTTTTTTTTTTTTATGATAGAAGAGAGGAGTGGTGAGTGGGGATGAAGAGGGAGGGAGGGAGGAGCACTGTCCTCCTCCTGGGCACAAAAGAGCATGAGGAAGGGCTAAAGCTACTAAAGGGACTGGTCAATAGTTTCCTTGTCAAGACAAAGGACACAGGTCAGGCAAGCTGGGGGGTCTGAGAAGTACAGAGACAGAGGAAGAAACAGACAGGCCAAACAGAACAAAGGATGTCTCAGAGATACTGGGGTACCAGAGACAGGGAGGAAAACCCAACCGAAGACAGGGTGGAGGGTAGTAAGAGATCTGTTGGGTCAGCAGTTAATAGCACTGACTGCTCTTCCAGAGGTCCTGAGTTCAGTTTCCAGCAACCACATGATGGCTCAAAGCCATCTGTAATGGGATCCGATGGTAACACGCCTTTCTGGGGCTGCCAGTGAGCAGTTCCACTCCCTGATTGTACCAGAGTGGACCTTGACACTTTGTCTTCCTGTTCTCTGAAACTGCTTTGGAGAGATATGCTTAATTAGTTCAAGGTCCAGGAAGGCTTGTTCTACTTTATAGGCAGCAGGCACTCACAGTATCTGCTTGTTCTTGAGAGACAGTGAGGGAGGACTGACCATCTGTTTTCTTCTCTTTAGACTATTCCCCATTTACATCTGACTCTTTTCTGTCATTATTTACTTAATCCTCTTCTAATCCTTCCATTGAGAGAATCTTCAACCTCTGCCTCCTGTTTCTTTCTTCCTTCCCAGCACCAGTGTCTGCCATGGGTTTCTGAGCTTTCACATCTCAAATTAGCCCTGCTGCTCCATCATGGCAAACCAAAAGCTGACCAGCCAACTGCAGGAGGATGTGACGTGCCCCATCTGCATTGAAATTCTACAAAATCCTGTCACCATAGACTGTGGGCACAACTTCTGCCTACAGTGTATCAGCGAGGTTGGGAAAACGTCAGAAAATATCCAATGTCCTCTCTGCAAACTCTCTGTGAGTAAGAATATGTTCAGGCCCAATAAGCTGCTGGCTAGTCTTGCAGAGAAGATCCAGGCCATGGATCCTGCTGACATCCAAGCAGAAGAGAAACATCCAAGATGTCAGAGGCACAAGGAAAAGCTACATTACTTCTGTGAGCAGGATGGGGAGTTCCTCTGTATTGCGTGTCGTGACTCCAAGGACCACAAATCCCACAGTGTCACCTTGATAGATGAGGCTGCTCAGATCTACAAGGTAGGCACCTGGGCCCTTCTCTGTCCCCAGTAGAGTGGAGTTCACTGGGGATGCTCCAGTTGATTGACACCCACTGTTGCACTTTTCGTACTTGAGTTGGCCATTTATAGCCAGGCCTAGTGGGCTCAAAGAACTGAGCCCTAGAAAATGCTAGTCTGTAACCAAGGCAAGAAAGAATCAGAATAGTACTCTGGGAGCAGGTGAGATGACCTAGAGGGTAAAGGAGCCTGCCACCAAGTCAGAAGACTTGGTCTTAGAATCCACACACAGGAGAAAATTGGCTTAGGCCCTGGGACATGCAAGATAAAGGAAAGAACTCACCTCTGAAAGTTGTCTTCTGACTCTAACACACACACACACACACACATCGGCACTCTGCTGAACTTGCTCACACAATTAATAATGTGCTAAATTTTAAACACAAATCTCTTATTAATTATTTTATTTATTTACATTTCAAACATTGTCCCCCTTCCTGGTCCCCTTTCCTGGTCCCCACTCCATGAGACCCCACTCCATCCCCTCTCCCCTTTGTCTCTAAGAAGGTGCTACCCCCACCCGCTCCCACCTCACCCCTCTAACATCCCCCTTCTCTGGGGCATCAAGCCTTCATAGGACCAAGGGCATCCCCTCCCACTGAGGCCAGACAAGGCAGTCCTCTGCTACATATGTACTGGGGCCACGGACCAGCCCATATATGCTCTTTGTTAAATGCAAATTTTAACTCAAAGGTCTCGTTCAAGTCCAGACTCCTCAGGGAATCATTTTTCCTCTCCCAGCCCAGTGGCCAGCTAATTTACAAAGGACAGAAAGCAGAGCCTGAGGCATCCAGATAAGCCAGGGCTCTTCTACCACCGAGCTCCAGCCCCTGCTTGGACCTGACCTTGCCTCTCTGTGAGGCAGGTGAAACCTATCTCTTAAAGAACTTGGTGGAATGGATGAGAAATCTTCATCTGACAAGACGAAAGTGCCATCCAAACGATCATTCATAGTATTTTCTCAAGTCACTAAAGTTCCATTTCTTTCCATCACTTTCTTGTTCCTATCAAGAGATGGGGGGCGAGGAGGACTGTTAATAATGACATCAGCACCCTGGGACCCTGAAGCACCCTCTCCCTACAGGTGCAGATTGAGTCACAGGCCCAGGATTTGGAGCAAAAGGACAAGGAAATAATTAAAGAGAAAAAACGAGGTGAAGGGGCAATCTGGACGTTCAGGGTAAGAAATGCTCATTCCAAACACTTCTGGGGAAACTGAGGCATCAATGATGAAACTCCTAGCCTTCCTTTATACACCAAGCAGAAATCGTGCTGATGTGGTAGTGAGGGGCAGAGCACAGGGTGTGTGGTTCCTGAGCCGTGCTCCTGAGCCCTGCTCCCTAGCTGTGCTGAACTGCTGCCTGGATGTTGTGCCAGGAGGTCTTCTGCTCCTTCACCCACAGCAGGCTGTGTAAGGAACACCCACACACTGGCTCACCCCAGCCTTTTCTAACTAGAGACTCATACAGCAAGAAAAGACAGAGACTAGGACACCATCGAACATCTCCACCTGATTTTGCTTGCATGTTTAAAAAGGGCTCATTTTTATTATTTTTTATATGTGTGCATATGTATGTGTCGGCATGAGTAAAAGCCATTCTTGTGAATACTGGAAAAGACCAGAAGAACTGGAATTACAGGCACTTGTGAGCTGCCCTGCATAGGTGCTAGGAACTGGGATTCTGGAAGAGCCAAAAGCATTCTTTTATTTATTTGTTTGTTTATATCCCAAATGCTGCCCCCACACTGCCTCCTGGTAAGGCCTTCACCGTCTCCCCAAATGCTGTTGATTTGGTTGGCTGGTTTTTGGTATATCCATGAAAAATTCAGTACGAAGGCAGTTAAGCTGAAAAGTTTTCTTTCTCTTCCTTCCTTCCTTTCTTTCTTTCCTTTGTTTGTGGTTTTCTCCCACTGACATTTAAGACAATCATTTATTTATTTATAGATCTAATTTTTATATTAATGAATGCTTTGCCTACATGTAGTATGTATACCAGGTGGATGCCTCGTTCCTACCCATGGAGACCAGAACAGGGCATCAGATAACCTGGAGTTAAGATGGTAGTGAGCTACCCTGTGGGTTATGGGAATTGAATCTGAGTCTTTTACAAGAGCAACAAGTGCTCTAAACAACTGGGACATCTCTTCAGCCCCTAGACACAGAATCTTATGTAGCCCAAGCTAGAAATTGTTATGTAGAAAAGAATAGCCTTAAGTTGTCAAGCCTATGTCTTTCCCTCAGTGCTGGATTATAGGTCTATATAATAGCATGCCCAGTTTATGCAGTGCTGAGGATTGAACCCAGGACTTCATGAACACTAGGCAAGCGCTCTATCAACTGAACTATATACCCTTACCCTGGGTTTTCAACGGTGATGTTGTTTGACTGTCCAGACAGTGGCTCAAGTAGTTCGGCCTAGCCTTGAATGGAGGCTGGCCTTGACCTTCTGAATCTCCTGCCTGTACTTCTGAAGGGCTGAGATTGCATAGTTGTGCACCAGCACATTTGGCTGATGTCCTTAAGGTAAATAAAAGTCATCTGGCCTAAATCAGTGAATACTGGAAGTGCTTTGATGTCTTTGCCTCCCCTTTCTGATAGGTATGCCCCAGAAGCTTTTCTACATTGGTCTCAGTATAATCTTTAAATATACTTAGTGAGTGGTGCCAGGTGGTGATGCATGTCCTTAATTCCAGCACTTAGGAGGCAGAGGCAGGTGGATCTCTGTGAATTCAGGGCTAACCTGTTGTACATAATGAGTTCTGGGCTACCCAGGGCTTTACAGTGAGATTTTACCTAGAAAGAATTCTGAGTGGGAGGAATTCTGAGTTTAAAGGAGGTTTAGGGGACCCTTCTCATGCCCACCTCATCCCCAGGCCCAGGTGGATCTAGAGAAACTGAAGATCCTTGAGGAATTCAAGCTCCTGCGCCAGAGACTGGACAAGGAAGAGAGTTTCCTCCTGTCCAGGCTGGGCTGGCTGGAGCAGCAGGGAGCCAAGCAGCTGGGGCAATATGTCACTGTGACTGAGAATCAGCTGAACTCCCTTAGGAAGCTCACCAAGTCCTTGAAAATAAGGCTGCAGTCGTCATCCATGGAGCTACTAAAGGTGAGCTCTCTCTCTCTCTCTCTCTCTCTCTCTCTCTCTCTCTCACACACACACACACACACACACACACTCACACACACACACACACACTCATGCACATATGCACACCACCACCACCACACCACCAAAGAAAGAAGGAAAAAGAGAGTCACACAAAATGTAGAACTTTTTCTTGTTTTTGAGACAGGATCTCGTGCAGCCTAGGTGGCCTGGACCGGGTTATTGTTATGTAACCAAAGATAATGTCATCCAATCTTTCTACCTCCTGGTTTATGAGCTGAGATTTCAACATGTGTCATTACACCCAGCTCACAGTTCAGAACTATAACTTAGGACACATTTGTTACTTAGAAGTACACCTCAAGGCCAGAGA
>JADRCH010000595.1:0-62336 GCA_019843965.1 Rhynchomys soricoides | reverse complement strand
TTCTCTCAGTGTGGTGTATGTGTGTAGTCCTGGAGACTAGACTTGGGATTTGAAAGAGAAATTTGTCCTCCATCTATACCATGGGAAGCTCAAAAGCAGGGGACTGGACGACTTGACCTGAGATTATATCTCTTTCTTCTTCTTCCCATAGTGCCTGTGACCCTGGACAAGGCCTCAGCTGACCCAGACCTCACCTTTTCTCAGGATCTAAAGAAAGTGACCTTGTATATTGTATCAGGGAAAGCTTCCAATAAGCAGGCAAAACCTCGACCATTCTACCCTTTCCACTGTGTGAGGGGCTTCCCAGGCCTCTCCTCAGGCCGCCAGGTGTGGGAGGCAGAAATCCATGGGCCCTCAGGTGGGGCTTGCATGGTGGGCGTGGCTACAGAGTTGGCGCGAGGGTCCCAGAGTCAAAACTTGAGCGCTCAGAGCTGGATATGGGCACTGCGGATCTCACCCTCTGGATGCCAGCCATTCACCAATTGTAAAGTCCAGGAGCATCTCCGTATCTGTCTTAAGAAAGTGGGTGTCTACGTGAATCATGACTGTGGGGAGGTCATCTTCTACGATGCCATCACTAGCAAACACATCTATACTTTCCAAACTTCCTTTGACAGGATGGTCTTCCCCCTTTTTGGGCTCCAAGTTGCCTGCAGCCATATCACCCTGAGCCCTTAGGGATGCTCCCTTGTGGGTCCCTCGGTCTCTTCCCCACCTATCCCTCAGGATGGGATGAGACAATGTGGTAGAAGTGAAGTGTGGCCCTACTCCGGCACCCTACACACCTACACATACCTGATGTTTCCTCTCCCCGCCTCCCCCGAGTAGAGAAGACAGTGGAATACCCCCAAAGACTAGACAGGTTTGTCAGGGCAGCACTTGGTGGCAGGACCTCATGATAGCTTCTGGCTGCGCCGTGCTGAGACTCGGAAGCAAGGCACTGTCCAGCACCCTGGCTGCTGCTTTCTCCACTGTACTACCTGAAGTTCCCGTGACTCTCATCCTTTCCTGAGATCTGAGAACCAGAGGCTGTGCAGAATCAGCCAGTTTTGTGCCAATACCCAGTTTGTAGATGAGGACAGTCTATAATTAGGAATGCAACCTTTTGACATTTCAAAGCAACGTTGTCATCCTCAACAGCTCTGTCTTCAAATTAAAAACAAAATTGTAAACCACCCTCCATGTTGATTTAAATTTCTAATTTTGTGTTGGGTCACATCTATATTCTTGGCCTCATCTGTCCCTCCAGCCTAAGGCTGGTTACCACTGGAATATGTTAAATGGAAGTTGAGGGAACTACACACATAACACACTACATTTTACAGTTAAAAATTTTAATTTCGGTGGTGGTGGGGCCATGTACCCATATGCCATTGTCTCCTGGTAAGGTCGAAAGATAACTTTTGAGAGTCATTTTCTCTTTCTACCTTGTGCCTTCCTGAATAGAACTCAGCTCCTTAGGCTTGCTGGAAAAAAAGGGGGGGACGGCGGGAGAGCTCTGACTGCTCTTCCAGAGGTCCTGAGTTCAATTCCCAGCAACCACATGGTGGCTCACAACCATCTGTAATGGGATCCGATGCCCTCTTCTGGTGTGTCTGAAGACATCGACAGTAGACTCATACATGCGATAAATAAAATCTTTTTAAAAAGGAATATACATGGACCTGTTTGTTTGCGTATTCCACTCACCCCAGAATTCATGTAGCCCATGCTAGCCTTGAACCCTCTATGTAGTCAGCTATATAGACCTTGAACTTCTGAACTTTCTTCTGCCTGCTAAATGTTTAGTTGACAGGCCTGGGCACTATGTCTGCTTTATGTGGTTCAGGGAACCCAAGGCTTTGGGCATGCTAGACATCCCATCTTTGATTTTTAAATTTACATTGACAATTCATCAGGCTATTTCTTTTTAAAATGAAAAAAAAAAAACTGGCAGTATAACTCCCCAGGCCAAGAAATATCTGTCGATAGGTATCCATGAAATATGTTATGGGTGGGGGAAAGAAAATGACATAAACTATCAAAGGTTTTGTTTAGCAGAACCCGAAGAGGCAGGGGAACCAAGGAGGAAAATACATCTATAAGAAATGCCATGGCACAGAAATGACCAAAAATGGTGGATGGAGACACCTAGCATGAGGTTTTAAATGCTTTGCAGTTATGAAGTTTGATGAACCCCATCCTACACCCAATCAACACTGGCTCCAGGGAACTATCGGTCAGTGTGTAGCATACAATTACTTGCTCAAGAGTCAACTTAGATGTTTTAGGATAAGGTGCCCAGAAAAAAGTGCAGTGATTCTTGGAACTGAGGTGGCAAAAAGAGCTACTAAGTAAAAAGAAAAAAAAAAAGTTAAAAAAAGCCAGGCAGTGGTGGCGCACGCCTTTAATCCAAGCTCTTGGGAGGCAGAGGCAGGTGGATTTCTTTTCTTTTCTTTTTTCTTTTTTTATTTTTTCATACCTTATTTACATTTCAATTGTTTCTCCCTTTCCAGATCTCTCCTTTGCAACCTCCTCATTCCCTCCCCTTCCACCTGCCACTATAGGGGTATTCCCTCACCCACCCACCCATCCATTCTCCTCTTCCCTCCTTGGCATTCTCCTATAGTGGGGGATCTAACACCCTCAGGCCCAAGGGCCTCTCCTCCCCCTGAAGGCTAACAAGACCCTCCTCTGCCACATATGTGGCCAGCACCATGGGTCCCTCCATGTGTATTCTTTGGTTGGTGATTCAGTCTCCAGGAGTATCCGGGGGTCTGGCCAGTTGACACTGTTGCTCCCTCCCTGGGGCTGCAAACTCCCTCAGCTCCTTCAGTCCCTTCTCCAAGTTCTCCATCTGGGTCCTCACACTCAACCCTACTGTTGCTGTGAAGTGACTCTTGGGTATTTCGAACTTTTGGGCTAATATCCACTTATCAGTGAGTACATACTGTGTTCATTCTTTTGTGACTGAGTTACCTTGCTCAGGATGATATTTTCAAGTACCATCCATTTGTCTGCGAATTTCATGAAGTCATTGTTTTTAATAGCTGAGTAGTATTCCATTGTGTAAATGGACCACAGTTTCTATATCCATTCCACTGTTGAGGGACATCTGGGTTGTTTCCAGTTTCTGGCTATTATAAATATGGCTGCTATGAACATAATGGAACATGTGTCTTTATTACATGTTGGAGCATCTTCAGGGTATATGCCCAGGAGTGGAATAGCTGGGTCCTCAGGTAGTATTATGTTCATTTTTCTGAGGGTCCATCAAACTGATTTCCAGAGAGGTTGTACCAGCTTGCATTCCCACCAGCAATGGAGGAGTGTTCTTCTTTCTCCACATCCTCGCCAACATCTGCTGTCACCTGAGTTTTTGATCTTAGGCATTCTGACTGGTGTGAGGTGGAATTTCAGGGTTGTTTTGATTAGCATTTCCCTGATGACTAAGGATGTTGAACATTTCTTTAGGTGCTTCTCGGCCATTCGAGTTTCTACAGTTGAGAATTCTCTGTTTAGCTCTCTTCCCCGTTTTTGATAGGGTTATTTGGATCTCTGGAGTCTAGCATCTTGAGTTCTTTGTATACCTTGGATATTAGCCCTCTATCAGACGTAGGATTGGTAAAGATCTTTTCCCAATCTGTAGGTTGCTGTTTTGTCCTATTTACAGTGTCCTTTGCCTTACAGAAGCTTTGCAATTTTATGAGGTCCCATTTGTCAATTCTTGGTCTTAGAGCACAAGCCATTGGTGTTCTATTCAGGAACTTGTCCACCGGTGCCCATGTGTTCGAGACTTTTCCCCACTTTCTCTTCTCTTAGATTCAGTGTATCTGGTTTTATGTGAAGGTCCTTCATCCACTTGGACTTGAGCTTTGTACAGGGAGATAGGAATGGATCAATTCACAATCTTCTACATGTAGACCGCCAGTTGAACCAGCACCATTTGTTGAAGATGCTGTCTTTTTTTCCACTGTATGGTTTTAGCTCCTTTGTCAAAGATCAAGTAACCATAAGTGTGTGGGTTCATTTCTGGGTCTTTGACTCTATTCCATTGATCTACCTGCCTGTCACTGTACCAATACCATGCAGTTTTTATCACTACTGCTCTGTAGTATGGCTTGAGGTCAGGGAGGCTGATTCCCCCAGAAGTCCTTTTATTGATGAGAATAAGTTTTTGCTATCCTGGGTTTTTTGTTATTCCAAATGAATTTGAGAATTGCTCTTTCTAAGTCTGTGAAGAATTGAGTTGGGATTTTGATGGGGATTGCATTGAATCTGTAGAATGCTTTTGGCAGGATGGCCATTTTAACTATGTTAATCCTGCCAATCCATGAGCATGGGAGATCTTTCCATCTTCTGAGGTCTTCTTCTATTTCTTTCTTCAGAGACTTGAAGTTCTTGTCATACAGATCTTTCACTTGTTTAGTTAGAGTCACACCAAGATATTTTATATTGTTTGTGACAATTGTGAAGGGTGTCATTTCCCTAATTTCTTTCTCAGCCTGTTTATCCTTCGAGTACAGGAAGGCTACTGATTTGCTTGAGTTAATTTTGTATCCGGCCACTTTGCTGAAGGTGTTGATCAGTTGTAGCAGATCTCTGGTGGAGTTTTTTGGGTCACTTAAGTATATCATCATATCATTTGAAAATAATGATATTTTGATTTCTTCCCTTCCAATTTGTATCCCTTTTGTTGTCTAATTGCTCTAGCTAGAACTTCGAGTACTATATTGAATAGATAGGGAGAGAGAAGGCCACCTTGCCTAGTACCTGATTTTAGTGGGATTGCTTAGAGTTTCTCTCCATTTAGTTCAATGTTGGCCACTGGTTTACTGTATATTGCTTTTACTATGTTTAGGTATGCTCCTTGAATTCCTGATCTTTCCAAGACTTTTATCATGAAGGGATGTTGAACTTTGTCAAATGCTTTTTCAGCATCTAATGAAATGACCATGTGGTTTTTTTTTTCTTGAGTTTGTTTATGTAGTGGATTACATTAATGGATATCTGGGTATTGAACCATCCCTGCATCCCTGGGATGAAGCCTGCTTGATCATGGTGAATGATCATTTTGATGTGTTCTTGGATTCGGTTTGCAAGAATTTTATTGAGTATTTTTGCATTGATATTCATAAGGGAAATTGGTCTGAAGTTTTCTTTTATTGTTGGGTCTTTGTGGGGTTTTGGTATCAGTGTAACTGTGGCCTCATAGAATGAATTGGGTAGTGTTCCTTCTGTTTCTATTTTGTGGAATAGCTTGAAGAGTATTGGTATTAGGTCTTCTTTGAAGGTCTGATAGAATTCTGCACTGAACCCATCTGGCCCTGGGCTTTATTTGGTTGGAGACTTTTAATGACTGCTTCTATTTCTTTAGGGGTTATGGGACTGTTTAGATGGTTTATCTGATCCTGATTTAACTTTGGTAATTGGTATCTGTCTAGAAACTTGTCCATTTCCTCCAGATTTTCCAATTTTGTTGCATATAGGCTTTTATAGTAGGATCTGATAATTTTTTTGAATTTCCTCAGAATCTGTTGTTATATCTCCCTTTTCATTCCTAATTTTGTTAATTTGTGTACTATCTCTGTGCCCTCTGGTTAGTCTGGCTAAGGGTTTATCTATCTTGTTGAATTTCTCAAAGAACCAGCTCCTGGTTTTGTTGATTCTTTGTCTAGTTCTTTTAGTTTCCACTTGGTTGACTTCAGCCCTTAATTTGATTATTTCCTGCCTTCTACTCCTCTTGGGTGTATTAGCTTCTTTTTGTTCTAGAACTTTCAGATGTGCTGTTACATTGCTAGTATATGCTCTCTCCAGCTTCTTTTTGGAGGCATTCAGAGCTATGAGTTTTAGCCTCTTAACACTGCTTTCATTGTGTCCCATAGGTTTGGGTATGTTGTACTTTCATTTTCATTAATTTCTAGGAAGTCTTTAATTTCTTTATTTCTTCCTTGACCAAGTTATCATTGAGTAGAGCATTGTTCAGCTTCCATGTGTATGTGGGCTTTCTATTGCTGCTGTTGCCATTGAAAACCAGCCTTAATGCGTAGTGATCTGAAAAGAGGCATGGGATTATTTCAATCTTGTTATATCTGTTGAGGTTTGTTTTGTGACCAATTATATGATCAATTTTGGAGAAGGTACCATGAGGTGCTAAGAAGAAGGTATATTCTTTTGATGTAGGATGGAATGTTCTATAGATATCTGTTAAATCCATTTGGTTCATAGCATCTGTTAGTTTCACTGTATCTCTGTTTAGTTTATGTTTCCAAGATCTGTCCATTGTTGATAGTGGGGTGTTGAAGTCTCCCATTATTATTGTGTGAGGTGCAATGTGTGCTTTGAGATTTAATAAAGTTTCTTTTATGAATGTGGGAGCTCTTGCATTCGGGGCATAGATGTTCAGAATTGAGAGTTCTTCTTGGTAGATTTTTCCTTTGATGAGTATGAAGTGTCCTTCCTTATCTTTTTTTGATGACTTTTGGTTGAAAGTTGATTTTATCCGATATTAGAATGGCTACTCCAGCCTGTTTCTTGGGGCCATTTGCCTGGAAAATTGTTTTCCAGCCCTTTACTCTGAGGTAGTGTTTGTCTTTAACATGGAGGTCCGTTTCCTGGATGCAGCAAAATGCTGGGTCCTGTTTATGCATCCAGTCTGTCAGTCTATGTCTTTTTATTGGGGAATTGAGTCCATTGATGTTAAGAGATATTAAAGAATAGTGATTGTTGCTTCCTAGTATTTTCGATGATGTTTATATGTTTGTGTGGTTATCTTCTTTTGAGTTTGTTGAAAGATTACTTTCTTGCTTTTTCTTGGGTGTAGTTTCCCTCCTTGAGTTGGTGTTTTCCAACTATTATTCTTTGTAGAGCTGGGTTTGTGGAAACATACTGTGCAAATTTGGATTTGTCATAGAATATTTTGGTTTCACCATCTATGATTATTGAGAGTTTTGCTGGATATAGCAGCCTGGGCTGGCATATGTGTTCTCTTAGAGTCTGTATGAGATCTGCCCAGGATCTTCTAGCTTTCATAGTCTCTGGTGAGAAGTCTGGTGTAATTCTGATAGTTCTGCCTTTATATGTTACTTGCCCTTTTTCCCTTACTGCTTTTAATATTCTTTCCTTATTTTGTGCATTTGGTGTTTTGACTATAATGTGACAGGAGGAATTTCTTTTCTGGTCCAGTCTATTTGGCATTCTGTAGGCGTCTTATATATTTATGTTCATCTTTCTTTAGATTAGAGAAGTTTTCTGGATCTGCTCTCTAGCCACCGAAAGAAACCAGATTCCTGTTCCTCAGTCCCTGTGACCTGGGTATTCCAGGTGGATCCCTCTGAGCAATCAGTCTTGTCCCCACTCCTGGGAGGTTAGCTTTCTCCCAGCACTATTTGGTTATGGAGCCCTGGTGGCCCAGGCAGAGGACTCCCGCCACAGATGGAAACCACCACAGATGGAAACCGGAGGCTTTTACCTCCCTGCTGTTCCTCAGTCCCTGTGTCTGGAGCCCTCCTCTTGCTGGCTTTTCCCCACTTGTGGGCCGCTCTGGCAGGTGGATTTCTGAGTTCGAGGCCAGCCTGGTCTACAGAGTGAGTTCCAGGACAGCCAGGGCTACACAGAGAAACCCTGTCTTGGAAAAAAAAAAAGCTACTAAGTAACTAAGTACTAAGTGATTATTTCATTTACTGATGAGATGTAAGAAGCTAAACTGAGATAGCCAAGCATGGTGATCTCATCACTTAGAAAGAAGTTAAAGGCAGGATAATCAGAAGTTCAAGGCCATCTTTGTCTTGTTTTGGTTTTTTGTTTTGTTTTGTTTTTACTTTGCAACAGATCTCCTTATGTAGCCTTGCTGTCTTAGAACTTGCTATGTAGACTAGGCTATCCTTGAATTCAGAGAATCCATAGCAAGTTTCAGGATAGCCTGGGCATGATGGTTTGAATATATTTGGCCCAGTGGGGAGTGCTACTTTTAGGAGCTGTGGTCTTGTTGGAGTAGGTGTGGCCTTGTTAGAAGAAGTGCATCAGTGTGGGTGTGGGCTTTGAAGTCCTATGCTCAAGCTCTGCCCAGTGCAGAAGAGATCCTCTTCCCTGCTGTGTGCAGAAGAGACACTCCTCCTGGCTGCCTTCAGCTCAAGATATAGAACTCTCAGCTATTCCAGCACCATGAGGCTGCCGTGTTTCCCACCATGATGATAGTAGACTGACCCTCTAAAACTCTAAGCCAACCCCAATTAAACGTTGTCCTGTACAAGAGTTACCTTGGTCATGGTGTCTCTTCACAGCAATGAAACCCTAGCTAAGATACAGGGCTACATAGAGAGACTCTCACTCAAAATGGAGAGGAGGGGTATACATTTTGTGAGTTTCTCGTTGGCAGGTATTTATCATTATATCCTTTGTGTTATTATGTATGAACCAAATGTTCTTCTACAACCTACACGCTGTACTTTCTGCTATGGCTGCATTTTCTGATTTGTTTCAATATAACACCCTAAGAACGTTTTTATTTTTCTCTTATGGTGCTGTAGGCTTCAAGTTGAGAGTAGCTGTTCAGGTGTCAGACTGGATCAAAATAGTTGCTTTCAGCTACTTGGAAGCTGGCTGCCAGTTTTTCAGAAAATTGTCTTTTTTGGCTGCAGTACTTTAAATATCTTAAAAACATTTTCTTGGTATCATAAACAGTAGTCCTGGAACTCACTCTGTAAATCAGGCTGGTCTTGAACTCAGAGATCTACCTGCCTCTGCCTCCCAAGTGCTGGGATTAAAGGCATGCTCCATCTGCACCTGGATGGCTCTAACTACTCTCCATTATTATTTTTATTGACAATTGTTTTTATCACTGTGAGCCTTCTTACCTATTTTGAAGCCAACTGAAGTGAAAGCTGTATTTTTTCTATAACTATGCACTGTAAATATATGTATGCAAATGATCTCTGATAGATTGCCTCATAGGATACTGTTTTTCTCCAAGATGCTACTTATTTAATATGTTGGATATGTGGTATTTCCAGAGTAGACAGAGTTATGTACTCATTATTTCTAACATAAGTAAAGCACATAGTGAATATGTGATATCTCCATTTCTTGACAAGATCTCTTATGTAGAGTTGGCTCTCCTGGAACCCACAAAGTAGATCACACTTGACCTCAAACTCACAGAGATCATCCTACCTCTGCCTCCAGAGTGCTCTGACTAAAGGCATGCACAAGGCAAACAAATGATAGAGATCTTCGGTGTAAGAGACATTTCATTACTGCTCCTTAGGAAGCAAAATCTTCAGGCCACTAGAGCTCCCTGTCACACTGAGATTGGAACTTAGAACAGGACAATGTCCTGGTGACATGGTGTCCAGGAAACCATCTAAGAAAGGAGCAGGAGCTGAGCTGAGCTTATTCTAAGCTCCAGCTGCTCTGTCAGTGGAGCATGGGTGCTATTCTGCTCCTCTACTCACCACAGGACTGTAAGAAATTTCACATTGTCTGAGAAACCAAAGGACAGGTTTGTAAACTATGCTCTACCCTTCCCAAGTGTTAACTTGAGACATCCCCCAATAGAAATGAGAGACATTAGACTGGAGGGATGGCTCAGAGGTTAAGAGCACATACTGCTCTTGCAGAGAACCTGAGTTCAATTCCCAGCACCCACATCAAGTAGCTGGCAACTGACTATAACTCTGATTCTAGGAGAATCCAATGCCGCTGGCCTCCAAAAGCATTTGCTATCATGTGTGTACTTACTAACACAGACATATATATACATGCTCAAAAATAATGAAAATAAATCTAAAGAAAAGATGATATGCACTGTAACACTAGCCAACACCTCCCAGCATCTGGGGCAGGTGGCAGGGGAGTCATTAGTTCTTGTTATTGTTTTGGTATGTCCAAGAGACTATATGTGAGGGCAGATTTTAAGTTGAGAAGCCTTCTGGAAATAAGAGTGATGCTGTTTTAAATGGTCCCATAGAGCCCAAGCTTCATGGAAATTAATACGTAGTTAAAGATGACCTTGAACTTCAGATCCTCCTGCCTCTGCCAGCGGACTCCTGGAACTACAGGCTTGCGGCATAAGTCTGATTTTATGTAAAGCTGGGGATCAAACTGAGGGGTTCACTAGTGATGAGCAAGAATTCTACCAACTGAGCTGTTCCCAGCCTTGTTTTATTTTTTTAAAGAACTTTTATTTTATATATATGAGTGTGTTGCTTGATGTCTGTATGTCCACACACCATGTACATACCTATTTGTGAGCCACATGTAGAAACTGGAAACTAGACCCTGATCCTCTGTAAGAACAGCAAATGTTCCTACCCACTGAGCCATCTCTCCAATGCCCAGATTTTTTCTGTTTCTTTTGCCCCTCTCTCTCTCTCTCTCTCTCTCTGTGTGTATGTGTGTGTGTGTGTGTGTGTGTGTGTGTGTTTAGTGGCTTATCTGTCTGTCACATGCATAACATAAAATCAGGGATTAAATCTTTAAGCTGTGTTTTAATCAGAGAGCCAGCGATCTTGGAACATATTGACTTAGCATCCTAAAGATCTTGTCTTAGGAAGGACAAACAAAACCAGTCATCCATTTTATATTTAGTCTTGACCCTCTGGTTAGGTGGTCTCTCTTGCCTCTGAGACTTTGTATGTGGGTGCTTTTCTCCTTATGGTCCCCTCTCTTGTAGCAAGAAGACAGAGAGAGTGTTCAAACACCAAGACCCCTAGTCTTACATTCCTCCTGATCCAGTCCCAACAAGGCAGGCTCAGCTATCTCCAATATGCCAATTAGAGAAACAGTCACAACTCAAAGCACTGGAAAGAGGAACAAGGGATACAGTCACTCCACAGTCCATCCTCACGGTCCTGACTTGAGGTTTAAGTTTAAACAGAGGACAAATGGTATTCACAGCTAAGCCTGTCTCTGAGCCATCCCTGTTTCTGCTCTGTCCTGCCAAGTGGTTTGATGAATTGTCAGAACCAAGTGAAGTCACTTCTAGGGAGGCAAGAACCAGAGCTGTGGCCTCTCCTCAGCATGGGACTCCTGAGGAAATTTTAATTCTCAGAGGTCTCTTAAGAGGTCTTTGAGGTCAATAGACTGATGGCCAAAGCGAGTGTTCGTCTTTAATAGACCTCCATTCTGCTAGAGCAGCTACAGTACTGCCACCTGGTGGTAACACCGGAGTTCTGTTTTCTATGGAGCTCCCATGTGCTGATCATCCCACACCCAATATCAAAACCCCACAACTGTCCTCCATTGGATAGATCACTATCAGCTGTTCATAGTGAAACCCCTCTTTGTAACTCCAGGGAGGAGCGGGACATCTCTCAGGTTGTAGGATGTTTAGACACCACCAGAAGCTATTTATCCAGCCTTGTAAACTTGGTACTACATAGTTGAGCAGTGGTGGCACATGCCTTTAATCCCAGCACTTGGGAGGCAGAGGCAGGCAGATTTCTGAGTTCGAGGCCAGCCTGGTCTACAGAGTGAGTTCCAGGACAGCCAAGGCTACACAGAGAAACCCTGTTTTGAAAAATAAAAATAAAAATAACAATAAAACCTTGATACTACATACCTGTTGTCTCAGCTCTCAGGAAGCAGAGGCAAGAGGATTACTGCAGTTTTAAGGCCAACCTAGTTTACAAAGCAGAGTCTAGGCCAGCTAAGTTACATAGAGCCTGTCTCAAAAAAAAAAAAAAAAAAAGAAAGAAAAGAAAAGAAAGAAAGAAAGAGAAAGAAACAGATTTTTTTAAAGGAAGGAAGGAAGAAAACTCATTTATCCCAAAGCTGGGGACTTTATCATGCATTGCAGAGGAAATGGTCATTCAGGGCTTCTATCTCTCCATCAGCTTTTCTGTGCATGGAGAACTGCCAGGGAGTTTGTATGCCATTATTTCCTTTCTGTGGAAAGGTTTACTTTCCTACATCCCAGTACTGTGAGCCTGCAGGGAATCCCCTTCACCAGCCTCACAAGAAAGCCAAAGTTTTCCACACTTCCCAATGAATAAAGGATGGATCCCACATGGATCCATTGACCAATGTCGCCCATGCTGTCTAGTGTACATTTTTAGTTTGTAACTCCACTTCTCAAGACCAAATTTGTTTTCTCTCTCCAACATTTAGGGTGGTGCCTATTAGAGAAAAATAATCCTGAGTCACCCACCTCAGGTAGGAGTCCTCCCTAACCCACTGGTCTTCCCGCAGAGAAGAGAGGGGACCTCCAGGTCTGCAGATCAAAATGCTCTGTCCATCCACAGCACTGGCACTGCAGGGGAAATGTGAAGGCCAGACTGAAGCATTATCTTCCTAACCTATGGGACACCGTCACCTAGAATTGAATGATTACTCTGATTTCCTATCCCATCTGAGATGGACAGAACAAGAATAGAGCACAGAGGGGCTTGGAGGGCTAAGTGAGGAGAAACTGGAAAGAGGAACTGTTTAATTTTGCAGACATCAGGTGACTGAGACAGGTGGACAAGAGACGGGGGCGGGAATCTTACCTCCTCCGCTTCAAAAACGTGATCTCCCTCAGGAAGTGCCAGAGCTGACTGATGCAGGGTCTCACTGGTCAGGGATCTCTCCCATTTCCTTCCTTCTCCCTCTCATGGAGAGGCATCAACTAAACTGAAGTGGCCAAATGCCACCTCCATGCCCTACTTGATTCCACCCCCACTTTGGGGTCTCTTCTGCAGGCACAGCCATTCCTTTAGCAAGGCTTTTAATTGGAAGACCTGGAGGATGCAGACTATGGCAAAGCCGCCCCCAGACCTGATGACCAGTTGGTGGCAGTTGGCAAATGAACAGAGATCAGGAGAAAGCTAGTGGGGACCAAGGAGCAACTCCTTATTCTTTTCTGTTTGTTCGTTTTAAATATTGCACTTATTTATTTTAAGTGTGTGTGTGTGTGTGTACTCACTCCTGCTACAGTGTGCATATGGAGGTGGTTCTTTCCTTCTACCATATGGATTTCAATTATTTTGCCAGGCTTGGTAGCAAGAACATTTACTGCTGAGCCCTCTAGCCTTTCTCTTTCTTTCTTTTCTTTCTTCTGTCTGTCTTTCTTTCTTTTGTTCTTTTTCTTCCTCTCTTCCTTCATTCCTTTCTTTTCTTTCTGTGTGTGCATGTATGTGTGTGAGTGTATGTGTGTGTGAGTGTGTGTGCATGTATGTGTATATGAGTGTGTGTATGTGTGTTTGAGTGTGTGTGCATTAATGTGTGTATGTGTGTGTGTGCGTGTGAATGTGTATGCATGTATGTGTGTGTGCATGTGTGTGAATGTGTGTGTGTGTGCGTGTGTGTATGTGTGTGTGATGCTTTGCAGAAACCAGCTTTCTCCTACCACCGTGATTCCTGGGGAATGTAGCTCTGATAATCAGGTTTGCTTTTTCTTTTTTAACTGCTGAGCCCACCTAACCACCCTCCCCCCATTTTTGTTTGTTTGTTTGCTCCTAACAGGGTCTCAGTATGTAGCCATACCTGGACCCTCATTATGTATACCAGGCTGCTCTTGAATTCAGAGAGATCCACCTGCCTCTGCTTCCCTAGTGCTGCAATTAAAGTGTGAGCCACCATGTCCCTCCCTCCTTTTGAGATGGGTTTTCATAGAACCCAGGCTGGACTTTTAAATCCATTAAGAAAAAGAGTAAAACATGTTTAAATCTAACCCTAGCCTATCCTGTGAACCTGATCATGGGCTCCACCACCTCTTCCTACCCCCCCCCCAGCCAGAGAGAACTATCATTGCAGCCAAGACAGAAATGGAGCAACAAATGAGGAGCTAAAATGAACCCACATTTCTAAACCTTAGCAAAGCCAGGAGCACTGCTGTTCAAGCCTTTGTGAGGGACAGATGGAGCCCCATGTAACCTTGATGAACTGTCTGTCATTCATTCAATGTCTGAACCCTTAATACAAGAGTGAGTCGTGGCAGCAGGTTATGACTATTTCTCTGTGTATTCCATCACCGTGCTCCTTATGTTTGAGGAACTCCGTTTTAGAAAATTGGTCCATTCTTGTGACCAGTGAGGAGAAGCACTGGGTGAGGAAGGCAGCACCCATCTTGATCCCACCACCACTAGGGGGAGCTGTCGTCTGCACGAAGAACAGAGAGTGGTAAAGTCACGGGTTAATTTTGAAGTGGCAGGGTGGGTAGATCACAGTGGCCCACATCTATAATCCCAGCACTTCGGTGGTTCGGACAGAAGGACAAGAGTCCAAGGTCATCATTAGCTGTGTAGCAGGTTCCAGGCCATTTTGGCCTGTCGAGGACCCGATCTCAGGAAACAAAACTTTAAGACTGGGAGAGGGAGCACTATTTCCAAGGGATTTGGGTTGTGTCTTGAAACAAACAACAACAATGACGACGACGAAAACCCAAACCTCCCTCTCACACCCCCAGCTACAACACAGAAAGGTAGAATACTAACGACGTGGGGGTGGAAGGTGGAGCTGTTGACGATCCAACAAGCCTGCCTCCATCTTAGGCATAAAGACATTTTAAGGTAGAGACAAACTAGGTTCACTCCTGCTTATGATTAAACCTCTGCTTCTCAAGGATTGGGCCATGTCCCACCTGTAACCTTAACTGAAAATGTTTCCTACAGAACCTGTTCCAAGACGGTAATCGTGTGTTTGTTTTAAAAAGTTATTTATAACCACCTTGCAACCCTACCTTTGCTCCAGAAAGTTATGTAACCGCCTATGACTACCTTGTTATGACTGCCTGTTGTCAAGGCTACCTTGCTGTGCCCACCCTGCAACCATGTCTTCTTTTAGGGGGGACTAACTTGTGTTTGTGTTCTGCTCCTGTAATCCCACATATTGGAAACCCCCACTAAGCTCCTAACATCGCAAAGTACTGTTGTCGTCTACATTTACCTCAGAGAAACAGAAAATTGAGTTTAAAATCCCCTCTCCTCAAATCCCGTAATGTTTTTAGTACGTTTATGATTATTGTTAAATGTCAGATTGGACACACCTAAGAGGCAACCTCTAAAGATAATTTTAAAGGGAGGCATGGAAACAGCCCAGCATTTTACACATTTCACACAAGAAGAACAATATACATAGCATGCTGATTTGTGTCTCTTGTAGCTTAGGTTGGTCTTGCACTTAGTTCATGGCTACAGTCCATCCTTCTGGATAGCTGGAATTACAGATGTGCAGGATCCATACGACAAAAGCACTCTACAAACAGAGGGACTTTCCTTCCCAGTCTTATTTTAATCAGAAGCCTCTTTTGTAAGCAAAAAGATAAACCAACAGGCAGCGGTGGCGCACGCCTTTAATCCCAGCACTCGGGAGGCAGACACAGGTGGATTTCTGAGTTCGAGGCCAGCCTGGTCTACAGAGTGAGTTCCAGGACAGCCAGGGCTACACAGAGAAACCCTGTTTTGAAAAACCAAAAAAGAAAGAAAGAAAGAGATAAACCAAAAACCTAGTAAGTTACCTAAAGTGAATATTAAACTAAGTAGAAGGGGAGAGATTCATCGTTTCTGGATGTATCTTCTTTGGTGGCTTAAACTTTGATTTCATGTAAATATTTTTAAGTTTTAATTTTATTTTATTTTTAATCATTGCATGTCTGTGTACCACTGTGGTTATGTGCACACGAGTGATGGTTCTTGGCAAACACCAGGAACATTGGATCCCATGGAGTTGGAGTTACAGGTGATTGTGAGGCCCCAATTAGAATGCTGGGAACTGAACCCAGATCTTCTGGTAAACAGTATGCACTCCTAACTGCTGAACCATCTTTCCAGTCCTGATTTAATGCAAAAAAAATTTACATAGTTATAAAAATAATTAAATGAGACAAAAAGGGGAGGCTGTCTCGTGAGTAGACACATGAGACAAAATTAGCCTATCTGGGTGATTGGCCACTTACACACCAGAGGGAAGTTATTTTGAGATTACTTTAGCTAGGTCTTTGAGAAACGGCAGTCCCAGCTACACAGATAGATTAAGACAAGAAAGATAGTTGAAACTACAAGTTCAAGACTAGCCTGGCAGTAAAGTAAGACTCCATCTCAAAAACAAACAAACAACAACAATAACAACAAAACCAATGAAAAGTTACTTTAAATGTAGGGATTTGATGCTACATCTTTAGTGGGATATGGGTAAAAGCAATTGCAATTCTTAACTTTTTAATCACAATGATAATAATGTTCATATGGTTCTCTTAAAAAGTATTGTGTGTATCTGCGTGAGCCATGGCACAGGTGTGGAGGTCAGGGTACTAGGGATTGAACTCAGGTTGGTTAGGTTTGGTGGCAAGTGTCTTTACCTGCTGTACCACCTTGCTGGCTCTTAGGGCTGTTCTTATGGATCATTATGCTTGATGAACATATGGTAGGACAAAACAAATAGTGATTTTGTTTTTTAATGTATGAGTTTCTGCATGAATATATGTACATTACGAAGTAGCTTCAGAGACCAGAAGAAGATGTCATATCTCCTGTGGGTGCTGGGAATGGAACCAGGGTCCTTTGCAAGAGCAGCAAATGTCTTTAACTGCTGAACCACATCGTGTGTGTGTGTGTGTGTGTGTGTGTGTGTGTGTGTGTGTTTGGGAGAGAGAGAGAGAGAGAGAGAGAGAGAGAGAGAGAGAGAGAGAGATGGCAGAGAGGACTGAAGTTTGGTTCACTGCATGCACATGCTCTGGGCTGATTGAGGCTCCTGGGTTGGGCAGATACAGGGCAGGCCTCTGTGCAGACAGGAGCTGGGCAGTCCTGTGAGGTCAGCTGGCCAGTCACATCCTGCACAGCCCAGACACCAACCTAACCTGCCTCCCATTCCTGTGCATGCAACATGGTGCAGTAAACCAAACTTGGGTCCTCTACAAGAGCAGCAAGCCCTCTTAACTGCTGAGCTATCTTCCTGGTCCCAGTTTTCTCTACATGTATAGAGAAATTTTGAAATTTTCCATAATGGAAATTCACACACATGTTCATATGTGCATGTTCTCTCTCTCTCACACACACACACACACAAATGTAGTCTCCCAGAGCCAGTATTTGAAATTGAATTTAAGCTAGAACCCAGACTTCTTTTCAGAGACGCTGGTATAATTTTGGCTATCATCAAAGGTTGATTTCCATGTGGAATGGATTGGACTAATTGGTTCATTTTAAATGCAAACCCACCTGCCTTCCCTTCTCATACTAGGTTTCTCCCGGGACTGTCTGCTTTCTCCCGAAATCTCACAGTCACCCCCAAAGCCTGCATTATTTCTATCTTATCATGTGGATCTGGGAATTGAATTTAAAACTACCCTGATTTCTAGGTGACCCCTCCCCCCCCAAAGAGTAAAATGGCATGATTCTACCACCTGCAAATCAATGTGGCTGGGGAGGGACTCCAAAAGCACAGGATGCAACACTTCCTTCTGCCTAGATTCCCTTAGGCTGGCTGCAAGGGGCGGTTAATGGGAGGCAGGTTAGGTCAGTGGCTGGGCTGTACAGGTGTGGCTGGCAGACCTCATGCGGCTGCCTGGCGCGTGTCTGCGCAGGAGGCCCGCCCTGTATCCGCCCAACCGGAGCACAGATTCCAAGAGGTTCAGTCAGCCCATGCTGGGCTCCTCTGTCCAGTTCCCCAAGTTGCCCACAAGGTGTGTCGATTACATAAGTGGCCTGACTTGCCTGCTGAAGGGACAAACTTGGGTTGGAGATATGTAGGCCCAGACTGGCAAACAACTCTTCCAGCACCATCTGCTGGACTGTCTGAATGCCCAGGCAAATCCTCAGAGCTGCAGTGGTGAACTTTAGCCTCCTTGCTGGCATCAGGGATTCAGCTGACCAGTACCCTGAACTCTCAGTCTCTACCCATCCCCACCCCGTGAATGGGGCGGTTGATTAACACTTACTACAGTGAATCCATATACCAATTCTTCTTTGCTGCTCCTGAGGCCAGCCCTCACAATGCAGTACCTAAGGAGACTGCTAAGTGGAGCCTCTTCTTGGGCAGTGAAGGGTCTGAGCTAGAGAGAATGAGAGATCACCTTGTTTTAATGTAAAGTCTTCCAAGCAGGACCTGAACAAAGATTTCTCTGTATTAGTTCCTTTCTCATTTGTTCAGTTTTTGTTGTTTTTTTAAAATATTTTTATTATATTTTTTAAATTTGCATGTATGTGTGCCACAGGGCACAGGTGCAGGTCAGGGGACAACTTGTGATTGTTGGTCCTTCCATCATGTGGGCCCAAAAGATCAAACTCAGGTAGTTAAGCTTGGTGGCCTTTAACCACTAAGCCATCTTGACAGCCTGGTTGTTTTTGAGGTAGGGTCTCTAGCCCAGGCTGACCGTCAGCTCCCTGTGTAGCAGAGGAAGACTTTAAAGTTCCTATTTTCCTCTCTTTATCTCTTGGGTGCTGGGATCTCAGGCCTGCAACCCATACCCTGCTTATGCAGTGCTGGGGAGTCTGCTCCAGACTTTATGCATTCTAGGCTAACACTATCAACTGAGCTACATTCCTGTCTCTGTATTGTTTACTGCTATTATCTCTATGACCAAAATATCTGTCCCACAGAACCTTAAGATCCAAAAGGCTTATTTGGTTCAGGGCTTCAGAATTTCACCATGGTGGTGAAATGGAACATCTTGTATCATGGCAGACCAGGAAGCAGAGGGAGGGATATGTTGGCTGTCTGGCTCACTTGTTCCAAACTACCTTTCATCAGTCCTGAACTCCAGACGATAGAAGGGAGCCACTCATACTTGGCATAGGGCAAACCCATCCCAATTCATTGTCTTTGGCAAATGTCCTCACAGACGTAGCCATGGGTCTCTCACTAATCTCCCAGTTGACTCTAAATCCAGTCAAGTTGAGAATAGAGATGAACCATGATACCCCCCCCTCCATAGGTGGGGAGGAAGTCCCTCCTTCAAAGCCCTATTTCCCTGAAGAGTAGGATCCCAGCCACTTACCAGAGTTCTGCATGGAAATTAAAATGGAGGATCTCCCTCTCCTCCACATGGCGATTTTATAGGCCTTAGCAGTTTAGTAAGTGTTTCAGAGACATTATTCTGTTCCTCTTCGCAACCTCTGAAAGATTTAGGTAGCACTACACCCTCCCACTCCGTACACCGCAAATACCCCCCAAACTCACCAGAAGCATGTATGTGAAAGCCATCTTCAAACTGGCCATCACAGCTGTCTTAGTCAGGCTTTCTATTCCTGCACAAACATCATGACCAAGAAGCAAGGTGGGGAGGAAAGGGTTTATTCAGCTTACACTTCCACACTGCTGTTCATCACCAAAGGAAGTCAGGACTGGAACTCAAGCAGGTCAGGAAGCAGGAGCTGATGCAGAGGCCATGGGGGGATGTTCCTTACTGGCTTGCTTCCCCTGGCTTGCTCAGCTGGCTTTCTTATAGAACCCAGGACTACCAGCCCAGGGATGGCACCACCCACAATGGACCCTCTCCCCTTGATCACTAATTGAGAAAATGCCTTACAGCTGGATCTCATGGGGGCATTTCCTCAAAGGAGGCTCCTTTCTCTGCGATAACTCCAGCTTGTGTCAAGTTGTGTCAACCAACCAGTATAATGGCACTCCTCTGTGACCCCCAACACTCAAGGGGCTATAGAACAAAACAGCAGTCATCTTTATCAGATCCACTGTACCTGATATCAGGATGGGGCTTGTATGTTGTTAACATTCATCCCATCATAGAAAAGGGGATTCGATGTTACTTCACTTGGGGGTCACAGACTGTGCCCCATCAAACCAGGTTCAGCTTCCCTTCTTTAATAAACCAATTAAAAGAACCAAATTAAGACCAGAAAACAGAAAAAGTAGATTTCAACCAGGTCCAAATGTCAAGCAAAGTTTTTAAATTAAGTTTTAAAAATTATCTAATTTACTTGTTTCTCGTTTACTAGTTTTTACATGTATTTATTTACTTAAGTATGTGGCAGGGAGTTCAATTGCATACCACTGTGCTTGCGCAGGGGTCAGAAGGCAGCTCTGAGGAGTCAGTCTACTCCTTCCACCATGTGGATTCTGGGAATCAGACTCAGGTCATCGGGTTCTAAATGCCGATACTCCGCTGAACTGTTTCAATGACCTCTTTACCTGTTTCTCTTAAGCAATTCTGTAAATGAAACCGTATGCTGCATCACAAAGTACATTGTTTATCCCAATGGGTTTTATTTTTAAGGTTTGCTTTTAATTATGTATGTGTCTATGTATTTTTGTGTGGGCATGGTGATCGTGAGTTACAGGAGGAGCCTATAGAGGCCAAAAAGCATTAAAACCCATGGACTAGCTATAGGTAGTTATAAACTGCCCGATGTGGATGCTGGGAACCAAACCTAAGTTCTCTGCAAGAACTTCACCACAGAGCCATCTCTCTTTAGCTGTTTTTTTTGTTTGTTTGTTTGTTTGTTTGTTTTCACGTTCTCTTGTAGCTCAGGGTGTCCTGAAACTTCTGATTTTCCTGTCTCCAATTTCCAAGTGCTGTGATTACAGTGTGTGCCACCACATTTGAAGAGGTCAGCTCAGAGCAGTTGGAAAATTCCACCAGACCCCCCCCCCCAGCAGGTAGGCACCCCTCCCCTCCTGGAAGAGACAGGTCAGACTGGAAGGGAGGGGCTGATTAAGCCCCTACTACCTCACTCCCTAAAGAACAATCAGTTTAAAGGGCGCACTGTTCCGCTAATCATATTGTGCCTAGTTGCTAATGCTCTATTCTGCCCCTAGAAACTATATAAAAACTCGATGCCGCCTGAGGTGCCGCCTCGCCTGCCTTCGGGTGCAGGATGACCCCCTCCATCCCCCACCCCCGTGCAATAAAGTCATCTTGCTTTTGCAGCGACCCCTATGAAGGTGTTACCTCTCTGAAGGAAAAGCTTCCCCAAAGGAGATGATGTAGCTTCTACATTGGAAGCTTTGCAGCTCTGATGAGGAGGGTTCCCCCTATGTATATGTTGCAGCTCTAAGGGGAAAGTCAGGAGCCAAGATACACCACACAACAAGCCTCACATAGTGACTTATTAGGGGGTGGTTGCCTCTGCAAGGGCAGAGAACTGAGCAAGAGGCAGACTTATATAGGAATTCTTAGGAGAGGAGTTTTCCTGGTGGAGAAATTCAGGGTGGGGATTGGTGAGATTCAAGCCAAGCCCAGGGATTGGTGGGATTTTGAGCTCAGGGATTGGTGGGTTTGGTAGGTTTTCAAACACGGAAGTGGGCTCTGACCCTTTAGGCTACAACCATGTCGTGCAAGCTACTTCTAGGTATTAAACAGAAGTGCTGATAAAGTTAAACTGAAGGTCATTTTTTGCCTTAATCAGGTGTATTAAGTGTCTTTAATGAGCTTGTTTGAGACATCTCAGAAAAAAAGAATACTGGCTCTATTAGCATAATAACAGCAGTCTAATTTTATCAGATGTGCTTTGATTCTTGACTATCGGCCAGAGAAATACAAAAGAGCTTTGAAACAGATATGAGGCACTTCCCTTCCTCCTCATATTATCTCAGGTCTATTCCCCTCTGCTTCCCAAGTGCTGGGATTAAAGTCATGGGCTACCACTGCCCGGCTGGTGTAATTTTTTTTTTTTTTTTTTTTGAGAGAGAGAGAGAGAGAGAGAGAGAGAGAGAGAGAGAGAGAGAGAGATGGTATGAACTTACTATCTATATCAGACTGGCTTCTAGCTTGTGGCAATCTTTCTGCATCCTGGGTTCTGAAATTTCAGGCGCGTGTTACTGTGTGTTACCATGCCCCATCATTTAATTTTAAAACACGGTCTCTCTATGTAGCTCTGGCTGTCTTGGAGCTCACTGTGCAAACCAGGCTGGCCTCCAGTTCATAGAGATTCACCTGCCTCTGCTTCCTGATTACTGGGATTAAAGGCATGTGTCACCATGTCTTGCTCCTCTTCTTCTTCTTCTTCTTCTTCTTCTTCTTCTTCTTCTTCTTCTTCTTCTTCTTCTTCTTCTTCTTTTTCCTCTTCCTCCTCCTCCTCCTCCTCCTCCTCCTCCTCCTCCCCTCCTCCTCCTTCTCCTCCTCCTCTTCCTCCTCCTCCTCCTCCTCCTTCTCCTTCTTGTTGTGTTTAAATGAATGGGTGTTTGGCTTGCATGTATGTCTATGTACCACATGTATGTAGTGCCTTCAGAAGCCAGAAAAAATTGTCAAGTCACTTGAGAATTGAATTATAGATGATTATGAGCCAACAGGTGAGTGCTACGAATATAGCTCCAGTCCTGTCAAAGAACAGGCAATGCTCTTAACCACTGAACCATCTCTCCAGTTCCCTTTCCTGCCTTTTTATTTATATAAATTTATTGATAGCATCTTCTAGTGCAGTTGTTCTCAACCTGTGGGTCTAGACCTTCTCTGAGATATCATGTCAGATATTCACATTACAATTCATAACAAAAGCACAATCGTAATAGTGATGAAACAATTTTATGGTTGGGAGTCACAACAATACAAGAAAGCGTTAGGAAGGTTGAGAACCACTCCTCACTTCCACAGTCCTCGGGGGCTGCTCTGTCCACTGTTAGCTACGACTTCAGGGCTCCATCCGCTGCTGCTTGGATTGGGCCATTGTCTCCCATGTGGCCCCTCCTTGGGATTTCACTTTATGAACATTTTTAACAAAGTGAGAAGTTGAAAGGATTCTGCCATGATTAATGATGCCCAGACACCTACCACTTAGACTGTGGCATTTGCATTTCATTACACTTAATTCTTCCTGCCCAGCCCTTTATCCTAGTACATCAAATAATTCCACGCATTTTAAATTAAGTTGCTCTGGGAGGTGGTGGTGGAGCATGCCTTTGATCCCAGCACTCTGGAGGGTAAGTTCAAGGCCAGCCTGATCTACAGAGTGAGTTCCAGGACAGCCAAGGCTACACAGGGAAACTGTGTCTTGAAAAACGAAAGAAAGAAAGAAAGAAAGAAAGAAACAAAGAAAGAAAGAAACAAAGAAAGTCAGTTACACAGAAAGCCTAGGGAAATAGCTCAGTGGGTGAAGTGCTTGCGTACAAGCCTGAGGACCTGAGTTTGGAGCTCTAGAACTTATGTGAGCAGCTGGGGTAGCTATCTGAACTTGTAATCTCAGTGCAGGGAGATACTGACAGAAGAATCCTAGGGACTTGCTGACCATCATATCGGGCTGTTCAGTGAACTCTGGATTCAATGAGAGACCGAATTACAAAAAACAACGTTGAGAGCAACTAAGGACAACATTGGGACTTCTACCTCTAACTTCCACTTACATATACGGGTAGAGGCACAGATATTCAAAACACACACACACAATCACATCACATAAACATGCACACAGTAATTATTTTTTATTAAAATAGAAATGAAGAGATGTCTCAACAGTTAAAAGCGCCTTCCGCTTTTCCAGAGGACCCCAGTTAAGTTCCTAGTAACCATGTCAGGAAGCTCATAATTGTCTATAACACTAGCTCCAGGGGATTCAACATCCTCTTCTGGCCCCCTCAGGCACTAACATACATATGTCATATACTCACACAGATACATACACATAAATAAAAATAAATCTTTAAAAGACTAAAGTAGGTTACATTGAAGAAAGGAGATCCACACTTAATGTAGGTGGTGGTCCTGGACTGGGGCCCTAGGTTGAATAAAAAGGGCTAAATAAGAAAGCCAGCTGGGCAAAAGTGTCCCCCCTTCTCTGCCACACACTCCTCCCACCATGAACTCCTTAGCAGGGCCTTCTCCACCATGGTGGACTCTATTCTCTCAAATCATTACTCAAAGTGAGCCTGACCTCTCATGAATCCGTTTTGACAGGTATTGTTCACAGTGATGAGAGCAGAAATGGCTGAAGCTTTCCAAGAGAAGCAGAGGGAGAAGACAGAGTCTTAGGACAGAGCATCCCCATCCTGTCCCCAAGGTCCTCAGGATGAGCCTGTTTCTTCCTTTCCTGAGACGTGGTTAATTCAATCCTCTACTCTGAGTGTGTGAAATGAAGCTTGGGCAGGTCCAAAGGCCCAGAAAAGCAGCAATAAGTTATATGTATAAAGAGATTATAAAAAATTAAAATATTTCTTATAATCTAATGTGATTGTGTCAGGATTCTCTGGGCTTGTGATAACATCTCCTTCCTCTAAAAGAAAAGATCTCAGTACCTATTGGGGTTTTTAAGTGTCTCCAACCTAATCACTCTGCCTCGTTTCAATTCCTCACCTTAATGAGACCAAATTGCACCAAACGCTCCTTCTTTACACTGTTAACTATCTAATATCCCCTTGACCTTCTTGTGTTCCTCCTCCTACTGTTTTGTTGTTTACGTCTGAGGCAGAATTTTATAAAGCCGGGCCTCAGCTTTGCAATGTAGCTGAGGCTAGTCTTGAACTCCTGATCCTCCAGCCTCCAACTCCTGAATGACGAGAGTACAGGTGTGCTTGATCACACCTGACTTCCTATTTCTTCTTCCTCAGAGAGCTCTTCCTGGGTCCCGCCTCCTTTCCCACAGTTCTGTAGATGAGCCTCCTAGGTGAGAACAGAACATGTCCCAGGCACAGTGACATATGTCCACAAACAACAATGATCTGTTTATATGTCTTTTCCTGATATCACAACTGAATGCATCCTTAAAAGCTGGGAATCTTGCCATATTTACTATTATCTTTGGCACTTTGAATGTCTATGGCTCACACCAGTACTCTGTAAATATGAACTGAGTGAATTCGTGGCTTCTCTGTCTCTTCTGACATCACCTCCTGCTTAGTACCATCTTCTCCCACCAGCATGGTCTTCTCTATGCATCCCAGAAAATTAAAAAAAAAAAAAAGCCAACATTGGGTATGATTGAAGTCCTCAGCCAAAGATTCCCCAGGCTGGCTTTAGTGTTTCTGGCAGAGAGTAAGATTGCACCTCTCTAGAAATTGGGGGAGTCTCAGTAAGCATGAGAACCTGTCCTACAGCTGGGGGTTAGTCAGGTGTTTTTGGGTGGGTTTAAGCACCGGAAGAGAGTGCATTAGATTAATGCTGTCATAAAACAACACAGATTGTATGGCTGAATATCTCAAGCAACCTTATCTCTACATAGGGAAGACTAAAATGAAGATAAGAAATAAAGGTATTGGTCATTTTTTAAATTGGTCAAAATACTATTTTCCTTTGGATTGAGAGAAGAGATGTTTGATGTTTAGTGTGTGAATCACTAATCATGTGATCATGACCTTGCTATGACTGTGTCCTGGTCTCTGAGTAAGCTTGTCTAAGACTGGCATTGTATGGGACAGTTTATATACAGGAGGACAGGGCTTAGTGTGATTGCCATCCCTCTTCTTTGAAAAACAAATTATTTTATTTATTTATTAGTAGTAGTAGCAGTTGGGGGTATTTGATGATTGAGCTCAAGTTCTCAGGTTTGTGCAACAAGCATCTTTATCTACTGAGCCACCTCACAATTCCTCAGCCAAATTCTGAATAGCAGAGTCTTCAGTGGGAAGTTGAGGAAATGAATTAATGTGGTTAGGACATATGTGTTTATACTTTTAAAATCGACTCAGTTGTAAAAACTTTTCAAATAGCCCAAGTGTTGGGTTCATCCATAAGGTTTCCCAACAGGGCCATAAAATCTTAGGTCAGAGGACAGGCATTTTCTTTGTTTACTTAGATATTTTTTTAGTGGATGGAATCAGAGTACCATTTTTTTTTTATTTATTTTGTGCATATGTGTGTTTGAATGTCTATATGCCATATGTGAGCCTGGTGCCCTTGAAGGCCAGAAAAGGGAATTGCTCATCAGATCCTCTGAGTCTGGAGTTACTGACAGCTGGTGAACAACCAGGTGGATGCTGAGAATCAAACCTGGGTCCTCTGGAAAATCAGACGATGCTCCCAACTACCAACTGTCTCTCCAGGAGAGACACTTTGAGTCTCCAAAGTCATCACTTCTACATCCATGAAAAGATTTCAGTTGATCCTGGGGAAACTAGGTTATGGTTACAACAGCTGCCTTGGTGGCCTGGCTGAGGCTCATGGCCTCTTCTCCTGCCTAATATGCTTTCTTCTCCCAGGGCAAACCATAGCTTATCTTTTTGGTCAAGTTGTTTGTCAGAGCTCCCAGTGACTCCCAGACCTACTTATTCATTTGAGCCCCAAGGAAAACCTGTCAGATATGAATTCTTTGTTGGTTTTGGGATCCTAGCCTCTGACCAGACAGGTTCATCTCCCCAGTCCGCAAGGGCCTTCTTGTTTCTGCCTCTTGTCTTGTGGGGTGGTGACCTCACCCTGGCTGTTAGTTTCAGGGATCCAGTGACTCACTGTAGGGTAAATCAACAACTGGCACATGCCTGGCTCCTGAGCTCCCTAAGGATGTGAGGCTGTGACCTGTCACCCTTCAGTGCAGTGCTCTTGACTATTGATGAATCTTTCCGTAGTGTAATCCTCAAGTGTCCTTCAACATTTAAATCACACAGCTATGGTGTTGCTGTTCTGTCTTCACTATGCCAAGGGCTGGCTCTCTGATTCTTTCTCTCTATTCATCCTCCCTCCCTTCCTTCCTTCTTTATTTGTTTCTTTGTTCTCTCTCTTTCTCTCTCTCTCTCTCTCTCTCTCTCTCTCTGGTCTTGCTATATACCCCAGGCCGCTCTCAAACTCACAATCCTCCTGTCTCAGTCTCCTGAGCTCTCCAAATACACCCCCTTACACACACACACACACACACACACACACACACACACTCCTGGCTTTCTTTTTCAGGTCTTCTTGCCCTGGATTTTTTTTTTCCTTTAGGGTCACACCTAAAAGTGTGTTTAATCAGATATGTTTGCTTGTTGTAAAACCTTGAATAAATTCCTCACATCTGTAAGTCATGTGAAATAATTACCTTTTAGTATTGCTGTGTGGATTCTTGTTAACTATGTGTTATTCTTGTTAATTATTCTTGTTAATTAATGTATATATTCACTGATAAGGAATTTGAACAGGAAGAATGAAAGTCTTCTTCATTGTCTATTGACAATAGTCAGAACTATTGTCTTCCTGACTAACAACTGGATGAGGTTTCAAGGGACATTTTTTCTGTTTCTTTTCGTGTGTTTATGTCCATGAATAAGCATAGATACACATGCTTTTAAAATAACTATAAGTAAGATTATGAGGATGGGAAAATGGTTGTTGATTAAGTAAGATAATTTTCTCTTAATGTGATGGCTAGATCTTTTCTAAAAGTAAATCCATCAATAATGGTGAAAATTGAAAAGGCCAATGGTAAGATTTAATTCTCATTGTTACAGGCTGAGAATTCAATGTAAAATAAATAAACAAAACAAACCCAAATCAGATAAAAGATTTGAAAGAACTGCTATGTTTTTCTAATTACTTCTTCCAAATTATTTGTCATTTTACTTCTTTTCAAATTCTGAAAATAATCAGTTGTGCTGTGTGGTCCCTTATGCCCCCAGCCAGGAGGGATCCACCGCTCACCCACCCTTTCAGGGGTGAGATTCACACACTTCCTTCCTCCCCCCTTTGCTTTCCCACGGTCGGTCCAGCCTCGTGCACCCTTCTGTTCTCTCACACCCCCACCCATCTGCTCTCTACCTGGAGCCAGAATCATCTTTGTAACGAGTTTAGTCAGACTGCATTTCAGCTACACTTTGAAACCGTCTGGGCTGTACCTGGTGGTATACACCTACAGTCCCAACACTCAGGAGACTTTAAAAGGAGGCTCATCCAGTTCCAAGAATTTTTTTAATTAAATCAAAAACTTAGTCTTGTACAGGGTAAAGGAACAAGAGGCATCCAGCGCCAACCAAGCACCTCTCTGTGCCAGGTCCAGACATGAAGTGCCACCGTCAACACACACTAATCCTCTCCCGTCCACCTCCAGATGTACCTTCCGTCATAGATGTCTGGGCTCTAGACTCCCTTTTGCCCCAAACCAAAGCCATCGCCTGCCTGTGTGCTCTTCTGTAGGATAGGTCGTAACTCATAGCATATAGTCCTTTTAACCTGTGCTTTGTTCTTTTATCGATGCTTCTTAGAGCCCTTCTCATGTCAACCCACAGGAGTTTTCCTCACTCTCTTTTATTGGTTTGTTTGCTTAGCTTTGGTGCTGGGGATGAAATCCAGAGCTTCATACAGGCTAAGTGCCTGTTCTACCACACAACTATGCTCCAAGCTCCTCCTGGATCCTTTTAACTGCGGCATAAATTAAATTTGAGTAATGTTCATGAAAGTGCTTTACACGTTGCCTGACATGTGGGAATGGTCACGGAATGTTATTTCACCAAAGTTCTTACGTCTCCAGCATAATAAAGTATCCCATAACACTGTGGTTGTAAGCCCCACCACCACTAACACACACACACACACACACACACACACACACACACCAGTTCTCGATGATTTTGAGTAGACCATAAATTTAATGTTACTGACTCTGAATTATTCCTGTAGATTCTCTTTCCAGCTCCCTTCACACCCTCTTTTGTTTTCTTTGAATGTACCCAGTTCTCCCACACACTTACTTGCTGGCTTTTGCCTGACAGGCCCTCTCCTGCCTCCTCCCACTGAGCCTCTGGTGTTCTCTTTCCCAGACTTTCCCTGTGAAGCTTTTCTAAACTGCCCTCCCCCAAAGAAGCCTCTAGCCCTGGGCCACGCCCCTATCTGTTTTGCTTGCTTATATCACATCACTTCTTGACAAGTAGCTCAGTCTTTATAAGGGAGCGTATCTTAGACTGCTTGGTGGAGGAGGAACCAGGTATGGTAGCACAGACCTATAATCCCAGCACTTGAGCAGTGAAGGAACAGGATCAAGAGTTCAAGGCCAGCCTTGACTACAGTGAGACCAAGCCCTTAGAAGGGGTGGTGATGGTGAAGGGACAGGATGATGTCTATTCTCCCCCTTTAATAGACACTGCTGTAATAGGAAAGAAAAAGATTTCCTTTTTTAAAAAAATTGTTTTGTGATACAGGGTTTCTCTATGTAGCCCTGGCTGGTCTGCCTCTCTCAAGAATGGTTGTTTCTCTTAAAAGTATGAGCCATCAGGTCCAACTTTTTTTCCGTGTGTGTGTGTGTGTGTGTGTGTGTGTGTGTGTGTGCGCGCGGGCGCGCGCCACCTTAGCTGTCATTTCTCAGGAGCTTGTTTTTTGAAACAAAGTCTCCTGTTTTGAAGCAAAGTCATCTTGTTTTTTGAAACAAAGTCTCTTATTGGGCTAGAGCTTGGCAAGTAAATTTCTTGGTCAGCCAATCAGCCCCAGAGATCTATCAGTCTCCTCCTCCCGAGACAGAATGAGAGAGAATTCTCATTCTTACTAGTCACGTGATTCAAATCACCTTTCTCAGTCTGGGCTCCTCCATCTATGATCTCTAAAATGAGAGTGATGATATCCATGACGAATGTGGAATGGAGACTGAAGGTGCTATAGCAATGGACACACTGTTGCCTCTTCTCCAACTGTAACAATTCCCTCCCAGATTCAGCCATTCTGCTAGACTCTTCTCTCCTGCTGGTGCTGGATTTGTTTCTGGTGTGTTTGTTTCTCACCTTCTGCTCTCCATCTGCCTTGGTGGGCACTCTCTTCCCAAAGTCCCTTCTCAGTGTCCACCTCACCTTTCTCCTCGCAATAGCAGCTCTTCACAGTTTTGTTGGAACCACCTCACAGGTTTTTGTAAGCTCCATTTCCTCGCTTCTCTGAAGTCCCTCCTACTCTTCATGCCTCAAATGCCCCCCCCCAGGGAGCAGCATGGGTGTGGACACAGTTTCAAAGATCCTCACAAAAGTGTTCTGAGATGGTAGATAAAAGGGTGCCAGGTGCCATATTTGTGCCAGGAGGGGATCCAGGAGGGGAGTTGAGAGGCCTAGGCAGGTCCTGAGGCCAAAGTTAACTTCCAGAGATGCAACATAGGATAGGGCAGGGCTGGAGGGGTGAGTTGGGGGATCTCTGGAGGCTTGGATCTAGAGGAAGTCAAAGGGAGAGGCTCCTGCACTAATTGCCAGGCTGGCTGCCAACAGCATGCCAGGGATACTTTGGTGACAAGTCATCAGGGAAGAGGAAGGAAAGAGGGAGGGAGAGTTGGTTCTTTGGACCAAGACCCAGAAGCACATAGATAGACTGGCTCTCAGCTTAAGAGGCTTTTCTAGGTCACTCTCTGTGTTGCCGTCTCTTTCTCCTGCCAGCCTTCTCTGCTTCACGTTTCTTTCATGTTTCTGACTCACAGCTATGTCCGTGTTGTTTGAGTCATTATGTCCCTGGGAGTCAGGAGTCAAGGTTTAACATTATGGGGAGCAGAAGCTCTACTGTCTGCTGTGTCCCTAAGGCTGACGATGACTCCAATCCTTTGCAAATGAGCTTCCTATTCTGCCTGTCCTCCAGGTTCCTTACAGTAAAGGAGATGCTTAGACGCTTGTGAACTAGGTAAGAGAGTAGGAAAAAAATTAAAACACCTGAAAATTACAAAAGGTTAATGTTAATAGGGACCATTTTGGTTTCACTACTACCCATAATGCCATATGCCTTTCCAGGACTGCACAGTTCATGACAGACAAACCCAGATTCACATACCTACATGCTCTTTGTTGAATAGTCACTGTACATATTGATAGATTCCACAGATGTTATCACACAGCTGTATCATCTGCCCCTATGCTATCTCATTTCTCTCCTCCTACTTCCAGAGTCTTGCTGAGTAGTCCAGGTTGACCTCTAACTCTCAGGAATGGTTCCTGTCTCAGCTTCCAGAGAGATGTAATGACAAGGTGTGCCACCATGCCTAGTTTAATCTTTAGCTCTTTTTTTTTTTTTCACATTGATTGTTAAAGAATTTTATGTGTATGTGTGCCTGCTAGTCTGTGTGTATATCATGCCGGTTAAGGTGCCCATAGAGCTGTTGAATCTTCTGGAATTTGGGTTACAGGTAGTTGTGAGTCACCCAATCTGGGTTCTGGGAACTGAGCCCCTTAACATTTGACTCTTCATCTTCATTCATAGTCTTCCTCACCTAAGCTGCTAATAGCCACATAGTCTCTGATCCTGGGCCAAACCACTTCTTCCCAACTCCTCATCTGCTCTCACACCACATCCAATCCAACTGGCAATGGTGCGGCTGCCACCAGTGCAGTCAGCCCCGACTAAAGAAAGTTCTTACAGTGATGTCAAGGCCCTGCCTTGGGTCACCTCTTTAACGTTCCCTCTGCTACAGCCACATGATCCGTGTGCTGAATCCTAATGCCTCAGCGGCTTCTGCTTCAGAGCTGTTGCCTCTCCTTCCCTCCATCCTGACAAGCTTCCTGCACATGAGCAATTAACTCTTCCTGTTACCCTTTTCCAAGCTTCATTTATTACCTACTGAAATTGTAATTAAGGTGCCATGCCCAGCATTCCTGTCTTCCTTCCCAGGAAGGAAGATACAGATTGGTCATTTTCATTCCTAATCCAAAACAAATCAAATCAAAACAAAACAAAACAAAAAACACCTAAAATTGCAAACACCCTCATAAGTCATAAGTGTTTCATCCATAGGCACTGGTGTGGATGCAGAATTAAGAACTTGTCTCTTTTGGGGTATGTCTTTAATTCCAGTACTCAGAAGGCAGAGACAGATTGATCTCTGTGAGTTTGAGGCCACTCTGGTCTGCAAAGTGAGTTCCAAGACAGCCAGGGTTATGTAGAGAAGACATGTCTCAAAGAAAGAAAGAAAGAAAGAAAGAAAGAAAGAAAGAAAGAGAGAGACAAAGAAACAAAGGAAGAAACAAACAAACAAAGAAAACCTAATAGGAAAGACAAAATAACTCATCCTTCATTTTCCTTACCCTCATCCTCCGAAGCTTACTCCAACACATCATCAGGTCTATCTATAAATTGTGCTTCAGATCGACCTGCTTATTCCAGCTTCATTGGCTCCCACTCCTTCAAGCCTACATCTTTCACCTGAACTACTAGAATGTTTTCTCTCTTCAGGGTAGACCACTTCTCTGAGGGCTGCTATCAGCATGTAGGGGTTGGTCTCTCCCATCCTTGTCTCCCTTGACGCCTCAGAGCCTAATATTTACCCCTTGCCTAAGTCCTCCTTATTATTTGAACCATCTTTATAGCCTGCTCACTGTGCACTGGCTCTGCTTACACTAGCCCAGTGTTCTTGCCTCTGGGTCTGTACAAAGCTGTTCTCTCTCCCTTGAAATCCCCTGCTTCCTCTTTGCAAAGGATGGACATCTCCCAAATCTCCCCTTGGTGTCACCTCCTTAGAAAAGGGCCTCTTCTATAAGCCTCTGTGTCAGATACTTGCAGAGTTCTTGAATTTATCAGATGGCTGCTGGGTGATAGGGATTGATCACGAAGTGTCCCTTAAGATGCTTAGGATCTAGTTATGACCTCTAGATTTTGAATTGTCCATGCCTTTCAATAATTTTATTATCATCTAGTTCCCTGAGTTAAATCACTTGCTCTTTAGATGTCTACCTAGCTTTCTGCTTCCTACCTGGAGCCTGGCCTGACACAGCTCTCATCACCAAGTACTTCATCTCATGTGTGATTCTTTAGAAGCCCCATGCTGTTTTCTTCTTTTATGACTGGTTGAACCTAGAGCCTTGTACATATTTGAGGAGTAGCTGTGTCACTGGGCACCATCTCCAGCCTGTTAAGGATCCCTCTTGCAGCCGGAGCATCAAATCTAATATTACTGAGCATGGAGTTCTTTGCTCCTTCTGTTTCCTGTGATTCCTGGATTCCAACACTGGGCATACCATATGTTATGAATATCTGAGACAGCTGCCTATGAGACAGAAAGAAACCTACTCCTCCACTCCCAAGGAATGAAAATTAGAAAGGTTTTCCCATTTACATATCAATTATCTTATGATCTCTAATGATCAGGAGCCAGATTAAATCCACTACATGTGGTACACTTAAAGACCTTGAGCAGGAACAAAAAAAACTGGTTTATTTTGAAGATGACGATGAGGTGGATATGAAAGAGAGATGTCCATCTTGTGTGTAAATGGCATAGAAAACCCAAGATTAGAAAAGGAATGGAGAGGCTAAAGACATACGTGCTTCTAAATACAGAAAACCTGGGCCAGATAATTCCTCCACTTAAGGCTCAGAACAAAGCAAAGTTCTTATTCTGGCCCTAAGATACTGCTTCTGGCATCTCTCCTATCCCATGTTGAACCTTCTTGGTCAGTCAAGGCTGCTGCTACCAAGATGACTCTTCCCTAGCTTTTCTCACTATGGGTCCCTCTCATCTATCAGAGCTCAGCTCAAATGTCAGCAGAGCTCCGTCTATTATCCTATTAAAGCTATTCTGTGCCTCCTCCAGTTAATTCCTGGCATATTAACCTCTTTATATTCCTCAAAGCAGTTATAATCTATAATTATCTTGCTAATTTATCTGTTTACTTGCTTATTATTAGTTTCTGCCAATACAATTTAAATTGCCCAAGGACAAGAAACCGTGTCTGACTTCTGCCTTGTACCCCCATCTCCTCCCACAGTGCCAGGAATACACTGGGTGTTTAGAAAATCGTTCTTGAATGACAAATTGTGACGAGTGAGTGAGTGGTTGGCTCTTAAAGAAATACTTGCTAAGAGGCCTTGGAAAATGGAAGGGCCAGAAAACACACTGGAGAGAGAGAGGAATGGAGAGCAGATATCTAGAGGTTGGATAAGGAAGCATTCACGATACCAACAGGGAAGTTATTGGCAGGGAGGGAATAAATGAGCATCCAGGATGATGAACACCCAGCTCTCAGGGGAGCTGCTCAAAAGAGGAAGGGAAGATCTGTAAAGAGGAACAGAAAAGAAAGCAAAGGAGAGAGCAAGAGCAGTGGTAGAAATTCAACGCATTTCCCAAGCCCTTCTGAAGCCACACATGAGTCAGGAGTCTACCCTGAGCCCTTACAACAGTTGCTCCAGAAAACTTCCAAGTATACTAAAGAACACTAAGTGCTGCACATTCTTCTCTTTAAAATGAGCAGTTATTGAGATGTGATTGAGGGGAAGACCACCATAAACGGAAGTTAAGAAAGGATTGCTGCATTGGCCATTTTTGATCCCTTTACTCCTGGGCCTTCTTTTACCACTTTCAATAGAAAAATTCTTTTTTCAGTCGTTTTTCCCATTGCCCTCTCATTTCAACTCAGCCCTCCCATTTACATGTCATTTCCTCCAGGAGGATTTTCTGAAATCCTGTCCTAACTTCTAATCTGTCTACAGAAAGAAGTCTCAATCCACCCCTCACTCCAGCATACTTGGAGATGGAGACACTTTATCTGTCTTATTACACTCGCTAATTTAGTAATGATAGATTTGGTGCGGTGATGGATATACTTTACCTGCCTTATCGTACTTTCTAAGGACAGAGACTATGACTGTTCTATGACCATCCTCCCAAACACCTCTTCATGTCTACCTCTCCTCCTTGAAGGTGTAAAACTTACAGACTTTTTTAAAAGATGAGATGTTACTGATACAGAGGAACGACAGACTGGGGGACAAACAAAAGGAGTGAAGGAAAAACAGGAAGGAGAAAGAAAAGGAAAGAGCCCTGTCTGACCTCTAACACTCCTCAGTAGCAAGCAGAGGTGCTGTGCTGTAACACAACACAATAAGTGTGCATCCTGAAAGGGGTGGGTGGGACCAGTTGTGTAGGAGGCACCTGCTTTAAGGAGGGGCAGGATTTTGTTACAGTCAACTGGAGCAAGCCAAGCCAAGCCAAACCACCCCCCCCCACACACACACCACACATACACACACACTCAACCCCATTCTCCGTTTATGGTCACAGAATGAACTCTGGGGAGGATCAGAGGATCATTAATAAGGTAAAGTCATTAAGGCATCTAGAGAGGGAGGGAGAAGGTCTTGAAAAGTAAATGTTCCTGGCAGAGTCCAGGCCCAAATGCCTTTTCCTTTACCCATGTCCTAGAGCCATCAGGTGTGAACACTTGGAAACCAGACTGTGAAGGTTGAGGAAATCCTCACCACCTGGATACAGAAGGGAATCAGCAGCTAGTTGTGTGCTTCTGTATCAGAATGAGCTCTTCTATCACCCAACCATTCTCCAGCACTATCTCTAGCACCTGACAATGAGGAAGGACTACTAATTGATAAGAGTGTCTTTGTCTGACACTTAGATGGGATAAGTAGTCATTCAAAGGAGGATCTTCTCACTTTGCCCAATAAACAATGAGTAATCCAACAACTGAGTAGAGCCATTGAGACATTGTGCTGGGCACTGGGCCAAGTGTGTGTCAGACAGTCGTGAACATTCCTGCTCCTGTGGGGCTTATCATCTGTTGGATAGAAGTAAAAACAGGTATTGGTGACCAAAATAAAGGTGATGAAGATAAAAATTAAAAAAGATAATTAATTCCTTTGAGAAAAACGACTTGAAATGTATGTGATATTGAGGCTGGAGATACAGTTCAGTGGGTAAGAGACCTTACTGCTCTTGTAGTGGCTAGTTGGTTCCCAACACCCACACCAGGCACCTATAACTCCAGATCCAGAGGATCAGAGAGTCTCTGGCTTCTGTGCACCTATGAATATGTGCACAAAAACTCATGCAGGCACACACACACATCTACAGATAATTTTGAAATAAATAAATAAATAAATGCTAGTGGATGAAGCCTTCTCTGGGGCTGGAGATGTAGCTCACTAATAAATTACTTACCCAGCAAATGTGAGGCCATGGCATCTATCCCTAACACTGGAAAACAAGAGTCCTCTCTGACTATGTTGCCTTTGCATTGAGACCTGAATGAGATGACAGGGAGAGGCATTCAAAGCTTTCTCTAAAGTGAAGGAACAATAAGTGCTGAGACTGTACATCTAGATCAGCCTTGGAGTGTTCAAGGAACAGGAAACTGAAAGGCACTGCAGCCAGAGCAGAAGAAACAAAATGGGAGGGGCGGGTCTACTGCAGATTCATGATGTAAGACATCATGCAAGAGCTTGAAAGCTGCTGATGTCTGTCACTCATATCCAGAGGTTCTGCTTCATTGGTTGGAGGTGTCACCCAGGGAATCAGAAACTTAAGTTTCTCTGGTGGTTTCAATGTCCAAACAAGGTTGTGAAGCACTGTCAAGAGAAGACCTTGAGGGCCATGGCAAGGCACTTGGACTGAAGGGACTCAGAGGTGTTTTTCTAGTACTCCAGGCCCAGATCTGGAAAGAACTCTGTTGAGAGATGTTGAAGGTAGAAATAGAGTCAATGTAATGAAATAATCTAGCTGCACATAGTGCCACACGCTTTTAATGCCCTACTTAGGAGGCAGCAACAAGCTGATTCTCTGTGAGTTCAAGGCCAGGATGCTTTACACATAGTAAATTCTGGGACAGCTAGAAACATAATGAGACCCTGTTTTACAAAAAAAAAAGAAAAAAAAAGGAAGAAGAGGAGGAGGAGAACAAGAGACAAAGGGATACTAACATGGCAGTGAAAAAAAGCAGTAAAATCCAGATATCAGAATAAAATAAATGTACATAGTTTAGTGTGATGTCACATACCTAAGATCCTAGCATTCAACTAGGCTGTGGTAAGAGGATTTCAAGTTCGAGGCTAATATGGGCCATATAGTAAATTTAGGTCAGCCTGAGGCTACATAGAAAGACTATGTCTCAAACAGATTAAAGTCAGCAATAACAAACACACAAATACAGGCTCAAAAGGCAAAAAGAAAGCACCAGAATGCATATCATTTCTTACAGCTTCTGTTGTTTAGTGTTTTCAACACACATTATTGTTTCATTTGTTATTGCACTGCTGGGGATCAAACCCAGAATCTTGTGCATGCAAGGAAAGCACTATACCATTGGGCAACATCTCTAGCTCATCACTTTTAATGTGTGTGTGTGTGTGTGTGTGTGTGTGTGTGAGAGAGAGAGAGAGAGAGAGAGAGAGAGAGAGAGAGTAAATGTATACCACATGTGTGGATGCCCAGAAGATCTGAAGTTACACCTTATTGTGAATCATCTGATGCGGGCTCTAGGAACTAAATTCAGGTCCTCTGGAAGAGTAGCAAACACCTTTAATTGTGCTACCATCTCTCCAGCCCCCACATTTGCTGTCTTTTAATTCTTTAGCCCATAAGTCTGTCAAGGGCCTCACTGGGATCAAATTAAGGTCTCAACAGGACATGGCTCCTAATGGATCATTGAGTGGATAATCCCTTCTCTTAGTTTTTGCTGCTGCTTTGCATCATGGCTTCCTTCCTCAATTGTCAGCAATGTATGGGGGCTGGAGAGACAGTTTAATGGTGAATAGTGTGTGTCTCAGTTAGGGTTACTACTGCTGTGGTGAAACACCATGACTGAACAACAACTTGGGGAAGAAAGGGTTTATTTTGCCCATACTTCCGTAGAGCAGTTCATCATCAAAAGCAGTGAGGACAAGAACTCAAAGCAGGACAGGAACCTGGAGGCAGGAGCAGATGCAAAGGTCATGGAGAAGTGCTGCTTACTGGCTTGCTTCTTATGGCTTCGTTCACCTAATTTCTTAGAGAACCCAGAACCACCAGCCCACTTCTCTCATGTGGAAGCCTCTCCCTCATGAATCACTAATTATGAAAATGCCCTACAGGTTTGCCTACAGCTGAATCTTATGGTGGCATTTTCTCAGCTGAGGCTCCCTCCTCTCCAGCAATTCTAGCTTATGTCAAGCTGACATAAAACTAGCCAGCACAGAGTACCTGCTACTTCTGCAGAGGACCTGAGTTAGGTTCCCAGCACCCACACTTGGTGACTCACAACTGCCTTTGAGTCCAGCTTCAGGTGATATGATAACCTCTTCTGGATGCCATGACCTTCCCCCACATGCTTTCTGCTTTCATATAGACACATACACATCAGTAAAAAATTATATATATATATATATATATATATATATATGCCAGCAATATCAGTCTGAGAACTTCTTGTGCTACTACCTCTTGTCCTCTCTGTTCTCACTCTCCACTTTTAAGAATGCTTGTGATTACAGTGGATGTACCTATACACTCTGGAATAGTCTCCCTACTTTAAGCTCAACCAATTATCAAACATAGTACAACCTCAAATTAATTCTCCATTTCTCAGTAAGGCAATGTCTTCTTCAGTTTCCAGATGAAGTGTTTTGTGTGGCATGGTACCATTCTACCTGCATAGAAATGCATCTTTTTCGAAACAGATTTAGATAATGTTGGGTCTTTTAAAAAAAAAAAAAAAAAAAAAAAAGTTGGAGTGATGGTTGTTTTTTGAGAGAGTTTCATATGTAGTCCAAGTTGGCATGGAAATTGTGGCAATCATTTTGTCACATGCTCCTGAGTTCCGGGATTACAGGCATACACCATCACACCCAGCCTCATATTTTGCCAGTGCATTCTGATGTTGAGCTGGGAGGTTTGTATTTGTTTGTGGAGGTTTATTTACCCTGGTGTCACATTTGAGTACCTCTCTAGTAACTGTGGGGGAGGAAGAAGGGTACCTGGAGGAGGTGCCCAATGAAGTGCTGCTGCTCTGTAAAGCCTGGATGCCTTGTTTTGTTGTTATCACCAACAATAAAACTAATGACAAGGTCCGTCTCTGGATGTTTTGGTTGAGTTTGTTCATTTGTCCCTCAACAACCTCCATCATGATGTTCGATGTTACGAGACTACTGAGATATGTTTGTAATGCCTGTACTGTATAAGTGTATCTATCTATAGGCTTGTGCACATTGGAGTTGGACACCAATGATCATGATACATATGCATGTGATCACATGTGGGGACAAACAGTGTATGTGGTCACGTGTGGGGACAAACAGAAGCCTTTTCAGAAATTCCCAAATGTATCCAGTTGGAAAGGCTTGGGAAAGAGAAAAGGGAGCTAGGAAGAGGAGAGAACAGGAAGAGAGGAGAGGAGGAAGAGATGGTGAGAGAGGTGAGAGAGGGGTACAAGGAAAGATCAGAAATTAAGGTAGAAGGGAGCTCCCAGGATCTGCCATTTAAATTTAAAATAAAGAAATAGGTAAGTTGATTCCCTTCTGTAGCATATCAGAAGATGATCTAGGTACGGTCCACTTTTGATGATCCAGGTCTCTGGGCCTCTGAGATCGGTTGAAATAGGTAATTGTCAGGTACAAGGAAAAGGGGAACAAGAAAGCTGAAAATAAGAAAAAAAAAAAAGGATAGAGAAGATGGAGAGAGAGAGAGACAGAGAGAGAGAGAGAGAGAGAGAGAGAGAGACTATGAATGAGGATGCAGAGCCTGAATTTGAGGCAGAAGTGTGTAGGCGCCTGCTTCCACCTTTTCTCTCAAAGCCTGCTTGTCCCCAGACCTTAATAGGTAAGGCAGGAAGATGGAAGGAAGAGAGGCGCCAGAAGTGACAACCACACGCCAACACTCAGAGGCCTGCCAAAGCCACACAGTCCAGGACCAAAGCTTCCGGGCCCCCAAACCCCAGATGTAGGTGTGCCAGCCACCTGGGATGACTCATGCCCTGGCAATGTGGGCATGCATGCCAAGAGCGAGCCTGGGCATCCTGCCCACCAAAAGCACACCACAGGCCAAGGGGAGATTCACACTCTTCAGGGACTCACGGAGGCTACCAAACCCAGCATTGCCACCTTGCCCATAGCGCATGCCCTGGTGCTCTCCTCCTAGGTTCTAGGACCTAAGTGTCTCAGTCTCCACACCCTGCTCCCCTAAACCCTACTAGGGAAGCGGGAGAACCAGATGAGGCATTACGCAAGGTCTGCTGTTTACCTCCTGCACGGGGCCTCCTCCCTCCCTATAAAACCTGACGTAGTAAGGAGACGCTCTGAGTCCGATCTGGTAACCGAGGCAGCCCGGGAGAGGAGTAGATAGGAGGTGCGAAGTGAATGAGGGAGGCGCAGCGAGGGGCGTCAAGTCAGCACGCAGCAGGCGTGGTCCGCCACTTGCGAGCTCGGGGGCGGCTGCGGACTAGGGTGCGTCGGGACCCCTGCTTTCCATGGAGGCTCCCGAGCTGGGCCCGGGGTTGGTGGAGCGTCTGGAGCAGCTGGCGACGTGTCCGCTGTGCAGCGGCCCCTTCGAGGACCCAGTCCTGCTGGCGTGTGAGCACAGCTTCTGCCGTGCGTGCTTGGCGCGCTGCTGGGGGGCTCCGGCGGCGCCCGGTCCGGAGGCGGCGTCCCCTACCTGTCCCTGCTGTGGCCAGCCGTGCCCCAGACGCAGCCTGAGGTCCAACGTGCGATTGGCAGTGGAGGTGCGCATCAGCCGCGGGCTGCGTGAGAAACTGGCCGAGCCCGGGGCCCGGGCCGGGAGACGACGAGGCGGCCGCATCCCCACCATGGGCTGCCTGGATCCCCACGAAGAGGTAGGGCGGTCTGCCTTCAAGGGTTCTGGTTGTTGGTGAAGAAAAGGTCTGTGGGTGTCCTAGCAAAGGTGGGGGTGCTTTTCGCTCTAAAGCCCTAATGGAAATGTAGGTAGCAGACAGCTCGGCACCGGGAATGCGGAGGCAGGAGAACTGCTCAAGTTCAGTTTGGTAGACATAGTGAGTTCCAGTACAGAAATGGCTACATAGAAGATAGAAAGGAATTTTAAATAAGAATTTTAAGAAAGGGAGGGAGAAGGGGGAGGGGAGAGAGGGAGAAAGACTGGCCAAGTCTTGAGTGAGTAGTTTGAAAAGAGGGAGATAGGAAAAAGGCTGGAAGGAGTGGACACTCGGCCGGCCGGTCGGTCGGTCGGTCTTGCGAGGAGGCTGGATAGTCTTGTCAGAGCTGGAGGGAAGAGGTTGTAGAGGCAGAAACATACTGGTGGCAGTTAGAACGCCGAGCCCCCTAGGGAACTCAGAAGCCTCCTGCAGAGCCAGGCTGGGAGCCAAAAAGGGGAGTGGGGTGCAGACACCCGGGTTAGGGAAAAGAGGAGCCTAGAGAGGATGGAGATAGGACCGAATCAACAGAGAATCACTGGAGCCAAGGTTGACATGGTGCAGAAAAAGCACAAGTGGAAGGGTGGGAATTAGGAGATTGGTGTGTGTGTGTGTGTGTGTGTGTGTGTGTGTGTGTGTGTGAAATCCAAATGCCTCAAATGAGGCAGGGGTTCCCCTAACAATCCCTAGCCGAACTGTAGGTTGTTATTGTTCTCAGCTCCTCCCAGATCCCCAGGCACGGGCGGAAACAAGTAGAGGCTAGGTCCGGGTGAACAGCTGGCAGGCCTCTTGCTAGTCTCCACGTTGCAGCCATAAAGTTTTCCACTGGCCTTCCCTGAGCCCCTTAGACATCAGCCACTCCTATTCCTTTATGGTACCTCAAGACCATCCATCTGGCTTTCTCCCACCCCACCCCACCCCCCCTTAGGAAGCCCTGGGTCTGGCTTCCTCCCTTTGAAGGCTTCTCAGACCTAATTAGTCTAGGTGTAATTACTGTCCTCTCTTCTTCCTGCCACACTGGCCTTCCCCACCAACCATCCTCTCTGGACATCAGAAAAGAGGTATGGAGGAAACCCAGTGTTTGGGGGGGGGGGGGGGGAGAATCCAGCGCCCTCTTCCGGCTGCCATGGCTCTCTATGAGATCTGTAGAGCCTCTTGGGACACTTCTGAGTTCAGGGGCCTGAGGGTACAGAGACATAATAAAACAAAGAGCCCAATAAACGCCACCGAGCTTTTAAGACAAGGAGGAAAGCAGCTTTGTTGTTAGGCTTTTATGTAACAGCTCTTAGCTCAAGGAATATGGGTGTGTGTCCCCTTTTTGTGGTGAAGGGGTGGACATTTGTCTGGAATACACTCCAGAAACTTTCAGCATTACTGAAAGAGAGTGTGGGTCTGGGGAGATTAAACCAGAGGTAAGAAGTAGTTATGTTGATGTGGGAGGATGGAGAAGGGATATAGCAGTCTGGATGAAGCTAGGAGCCTGAGGAGAAAGTGAGTTTTGGAGTAGGCAGAAGTAAAGGGCACGAAAGAAGAGGGGAGAACCGAAGAGAAAAATGGATGCTGCGGGGGTGAGGGGAGATGATTTTAAAAGGTGGGAGGGTATGAATCGGTCAGAGATCGCCTGAGGCGGAGGGGAGGATGCCCCACAGTATGAACTCACACCCATGTTTTCTTCTGCCCATACCAGGATGTGAGGAAGACATGGAGACGGTGAGTTCCATTTTTGTTTCTTCCTTTCCACTCCCTACAGCCATAGCCATGACCTTCTCTCCAGACCCACCACTTTACCTCCTTTACCTCCACTCAGCAACAGGCCTTCTGGAGTGTAGCCTCGCCTGTTTCTGTGAAAAGTGAGTGGGTTAGGAGTCGGGATCAGAAGCAGCATCAAAAAGACAGTGATGCTAATAACTTCCTGATCCTTCCTTCATCTGTCCAGATTCGATGTCCCAGCACCCAAGTCATCTAACTCAGAGGAGGATCTCCCTGAAGATTACCCCGTGGTAAAAAACATGCTTCACAGACTGACAGGTGAGGAGGGCAGGGAGTGGATCATAATCTATGCTCTGTTTGCTCTCTCTTAGCTCTTGAAAGTGCTCAAGTCCCCTTTGGTGTCAGTTTTGACTTCCTACAGGGCCAGGCTGAAATAATGAAGTGCCACAAATAGGTGGCTTGAACAACCACCATCTGCACTTCAAAGTCTAGAGATAGAAGTCTGAGGGCTAAGGAGAAATCTGTTCCATGCTCTCTCCTGGCTTCTGGAAGCCTCAGCACTTCCTTGGTTCACAGATGGTCTTACCTGGTCTTCCTTCTATATATCTGTCTCTGTGCAAGTGTCTTCTCTCCCTTTTAAGGTAGAAGTCATACTGCATCAGGACCCACTGTAATAATCTCATTCTTTTTACCTGATTACCTTTGTGAAAATTCCCCCCCATAAGGTAAGTTCAGAAAATTGGGGAACAAAATTGACACCTCACCCCTTTTAAAGAGTGTCTTTCTATGTACCCCAGGCTGACATGGATCCCTCTGTCTTTGCCTCTAATGTGCTGAGCCTATGCATATGTAAGTCCACGTCTGGACAGGAGGCACAGTGTAACCCGAAATAATATCCTTAATTCCTCAGATCTCAACCACCTTCCTTCATGATTTTATGTCCCTCCAAACAGTACAAGATCATTTTCAGGAATCCCTGCTTCCAGTCACTCCCTCCCATTCTTGGAAAGGGGTCAGGACTCCAGCATCTCCTCTACCCTTTCTGTGTGCATTCCCAAGGTAGCACTCCAGATGTTCCACCCCTTAGTCACCCCTCTATCTCACTTAATCCAAATTCCTTCTAGCCCCTAATCCAGAAGTATTTCCTTAAAGCATCCCATACCCACAAGGCCAGTGACTCTTTCTGGTCCCTTAGGCAATTTCTGCATTTCCTCTGACCACACCTCCTATAGAAATGGGCCAGTCCTATGAAGGAGACTGGGCTGGTTTTACTGGATACCTTGGATTCCTCTCTTGCCCTTCCTCTAGTCACTCTGGTTCCTATCAGGTATCAGTCTCTCTCTGTAGTCCTGCTGACCTGGCTCCCATACCCCACCCAGATGCTGAAGATTCAAGGTTTTTGCTTTGTGTCGTTGTTGACACAGGGTCTTACTATGTAGTCCTAACTGGCCTGGAACTTGCTATACAGGCTGGCCTCGAACTCACAGAGTTCTGCCCTCTTAGCTTCCCAAGTGCTGGGACTAAAGCCACTATAGTCGGCTTGCAGATTCAAGTATTAGTCCTCATTCTCCCTAGAAGTCCCATCAGCCATTCATCCTCCACCAATACCACAAACCAGTCTCCCCTCAGGCCTCCACGCTGGGTTCCTTGACCAGAATAGTCCTTGTCCAAGTCCAGTTCCACAAAAGTGGTGCATCAGAGCACAAAGTGACTCTGTACTTTAGTCTCTTCCGATCCTGGTCGCCCTTTGAGCTGCGAGGGGACTCAAGCACGGCTCCTAAGTATCTTCGATACTCTTCTCTCTCCGGACTTAAACGCTTCTCATGCTTTGGATGTTACCCCTGTCTCCTCTTTTGCAGCTGACCTGACGCTCGACCCTCGTACTGCACACCGTGATTTGCTCATCTCCTCTGACTACCGCGGCGTGAGTCTGGCTCCACCCGGAACGCCTGCGCCGCTGGACAGCCCGGCGCGCTTCGATCAGTTCAGGGCGGTGCTTGGTGCGCAGGGCTTCGCGTCAGGCCGCCACTGCTGGGAGGTGGAGACCGCGGAAGGCACGTCTTTCAGAGACTCTTCAGCGAAGGATGAGAACGCGGGAGAGAGCTGCTATGCCTTGGGCGCTGCCGGGGAGTCCGTGACACGCAAGGGCCACATCAAGCTGTGCCCATCGGCGGCTATATGGGCGGTGGAGGGCCGTGGCGGCCGCTTGTGGGCGCTCACGGCCCCAGAGCCTACTCTACTAGGTGGCGCCAGGCCCCCGCCGCAGCGCATTCGCGTGGACTTGGACTGGGAGCGGGGTCGTGTGGCCTTCTATGACGGCCGCTCATTGGACTTGCTCTTCGCCTTCCAGGCCCCGGGCCCGCTCGGGGAGCGTGTTTTCCCGCTGCTCTGCACTTGCGACCCCCGCGCACTGCTGCGTATCGTGCCGGGAGAAGCCTGAGCCTTAGGTCTCTAGCTCCTACCCTAGCCTAGTCCGGACGGCCTCGAGGCTACTTGTGTCGGGTGCAGAAATCCCCGCCTATTTCAGTGACCTTGTCTGTGCTTCTATCGGAGCAGGAGTGTTAATAAGCACCCTTTGCCCACTCATTCTTCCTCCCAAATCAAAACCTCAACTGACTTGTACATCCGTGCCTTTAAGCCAGTCTAGTTCTGAGTCTCCATGACCTAAGACCCTTTTCTTGAGTCCTCTTTTTGTACCATTCCAAGCCAGGATAGACAGAGGCTCTGTTTGTACCACCAGTGTTGGGAAACAGTCCTAATTTACCTCCAATCCCAAATGGCTCAGGGCCTGATCCACAGCAGGAAGGCTGGAGCTTCCTGCTCATGTCCACTCTGAGAATTCTCCTCAAAAAAATAAAAAGTCCTCCTAAAACAAGACACTTAACTCATAGCCTAAGCCGATCAGCTCAGACCTGAAGCCTAAAGCATGAATTTTGGGATGTGTATGCATGCCAGCCTGTCTACACTCTACCTTCCATTTATGACTGTTTTCTATGCTCGTGGCCTTCTTCCACTGAACACCCTCTTGGAACTTTATCTTGCACATAAAGGAACTAATGGTGCTACCTCCCTTCTTATCCAGGGGGCAACTCAGGCATCCCAAACATTCGTGTAGTCTCCCATCCTTCCCTTGTGTATAAATGGGCCTGTATTTAACACGTTGTGCAATGTTGGGTTATTTATTTTGTGCATCTGTGGCAATAAATGAGATCTAAGTGGTGCCGTGGATTTTGCTGATCTCTGTACTGTGCGCAGCTAGAGGCCTAGAGGCCAATACCCAGATCCCAGCACCAGTTGGGGAGGGTTGAGAGAGAGCAAGACACCTGGGTTGGCAGACACCAAAGCCTAGGAAGGAAAGGGTAGGAGTGTACTACAGGGGCCTGTCCCCTCATCTCTTGGCTTTCTCCCTCTTTCCTTTTAGGGATCCAGGCCCCTAGGACACCGATGCTGAAGCTCAAAGATTAAAGGCTGAGAAAATCATTGGCTCTAAGTCAGTGGTCTCAGCCAGCTTTGTCAGAAATATTATATTCAGGACATGACTAATTTTGGTTCCACTTCCCATTAGAGGTGTGAATGACAAAGACCTCTCCAGACTCCTTTGGAGGGCCAGAAGGGGTATGAGGAGAGGAAGGGCCAGGGAGCCCTATGGTCTCCACACAACCTTACATCCCACAGGCAAGAACTAAGATTTAGGAAAACTGCGTCAGTGTAAGAACCATAAGCCAGGATTAATACGCAGAGCTGGGGTGCAAGATTGCCTGGAATCTGACTGGGGCCCTGGCAGTGAAAGCTGGGACAGTTGAAAACCCAGTTGAAGTGCTTGGGACTCAAGCTGAGGGTGCAAGTGGCCAAGATAACTGGATCCCAGGACTGGTAGTTTGGCAGTGAGAACAAAAGGGACAGACTGGGACCATGATGCCTGGATCCCAGGCATGAGGGCAAACTGTAGGGAAGAAGGGGCTGGGAGAACCCAGAAGCCTGGGTTCCGGAACAGCAGCAAGTCAGAATTCCAGGAGCTGTATCCACCCTCCTCTTCCTCTTCTCTATCAGGCAGGAGAGGGAAGAAGGGGGCAGGAGAAGGGACCAGGCCATGGGTTGAGTCCCCGTGTCAGATGGATACATTTGGGGCCAGGCAGACACATGAATGGTGAGAGGGATTTAGTGCTGCATAGGTCCTGGAGGGGGCTGAGAGGGATCAGGAGGCTGTGGAGGAGTGGTTGGGGTGGGTCCCGGGGTTGTAGGATGCCGTCCTTTGCGGTGACCCCGTACACAGTGCGTATGACCACAGCCTTCCTCTTCATCCTCATCACTCTCGGTGGAGCTCTCACCAAAGGCCCGAGGTTTCTCATAAATACAGCAGCCTGAATGGAGAGGGAGGAAGCCAGTTAAGGATGGAGAATACAGTGTTCAGTCAGGTTCATTTCCACCAGATCTGTGTGAAAATCCTCTCCCAATCACTGTCCCCTCCTACTGTTTGGAATCCTGCTGCCTGAGCCTCCTCCCCTAGGAACTTAGGTACCCATGGCTCTTGTTTCTTTAGAGAGTTGGAGGCACTTGCCTCCCATTCTGCCATGGCTTGCCCCCCACCCCCATCCCCACCCCCAGGCCTTGGTACCGCTTAGTTTCACCCCCACCTGTTTTCCTTTCTAACCAAGAAATGGAGAGGGCTGTAAAGCATCAGAGACAGTGGCCAGGCCTGCTTGACCACCCATGATGGACCACCCACTCACATTTCGATGAGCGGCGCCCCATATGCTCATTGTCCACAGTGTCACTCGACCACTCCACCTTCTTCTCTGGCTTCCGTTTCCGAAGTTTAATGGTTAGGCTCCGATTCTCCTGTAAAGTTAAAGAGGTGTGGGCCCATCTAGTTCACATCCTCTTGGCTTATCCTGTTTCCCATGGAACTTCCTCTTTTGTCTTCCCTGGCTCAGTCAGTAACCTGCACCATTCCCCTGGCTAGGAGTTAACACAGGACACGTATTTAGCCTGTTTGTGGGGAGTATGGATTCCTGTTCTCTCCATAACCTATAGTATGCATAGAAGACAATTCTTAACCTAGGGAAGATGCCAGCAAATCTGCAAAGACACAACCCTCCCTATTTCATCTTTCTTCCACATCACTCTTGGTTGTATGAATATAGAAATTTTATTTTCTCCCTTTCCCGTGACTGGTCTTTGACCTCCCTTTCTTCTCCACACCTCTTATTCATGTTTTCTCTAAAGAGATCGAGGCATGTAATCCCAGCACGTAGGAGACTGAGACAGCCTCTGCAACATGGTAGAGCTTTTTTTTTTTTCTCAGAAAAATAAATAAAGCAGGGATGGGGAGACATCTCTGTTGGCAAAGCTCTTTTCTTGCAAGCAGGAAGACCCGAGTTAGATCCCTCGAATCCAAGGGAACAAAATCAACAACAAAAAGTCAGATGTGATGGTGGTGGTGGTGCATGTCTGTAATTCCAGTATTGGAGAGGTATAAAAAGGCAGATTTCTTGCTAGCCAGCCTAGCCTATTTGGCCAGCTCCAGGAAAAAATAATTCTGTACCAAAAATAAATAAAACCATAAATATAGACCATGCTTGAGAAACAATGATGTTGACTTCAGGCCTATACACACACACACACACATCAAAATAAAACAAATATCCAAAACTCTCCTACAAAGAAAGCCTTCATCCTTTCTTCTCTCAAGCCTAACCCTACCCACTTATTCTTTAACATTCTGGCATCTCTGGTAATAATTACTGAACTACTAAGCTCCTTCAACGCAGACATTATTAAACCCAACGCATCTTTCTCCCTTTGAAAGCAGTTTGTTTTTGCAAAAGTTGTTTGCTCATTTCTTCTCTCCTCTCTGATCTGCCGAAACACTACCTTCACCTTATTTTCTTGTTTCCCCATTCCCTCCGCTTTAACACGCACCCATTCCATGACTATCTACTGGTAAAGCACTATTGGTAAGTACTCGTTCTGTACGTTTGCCTCCAAAACCATGCTTTCTCAAATGGCGTTTCACTTCCTCCTTAACCCAGTTTCCGTTTATTACGTACACAGACCACCACCCCAAGCCGTAACACCTAGACTTTTAATTGTAACTGCGGATTAAACAATCCTTGACCAGTCACTTGAACCATTTGAGCCGCTCCAAGCATTTCTAGTTCCTTGCGATTTTCCCATTAAGAGTAAACCCTACATGTCCCAGATCCCAAATACACCAACTTTCCAAACCCCCACCTTCCTCCCAGTGCCTCCCAGACCCCTAAATAGCCCCCCTGCCCGCCTTTCTCACGGGCTCGGTTGTCACGGTAACCGTTGTCTCAGTGACGGTCTCACTCAGCCCGGCCCCTGCCTCCGCCATGGCTAAAGCGAAAAGCGAGGAACCGAGATGAGACACCCTTCCCTTTTTCTGCGCCTCTGAGATCTAAGAGAACCGGTACACGATTCGGAGTAGAGGCCAGGATGCTCTGGCTTAGTCTCCCCTACTCCTCCAGGGCCTCTGCTTCCCCACCCTTGGGGAAAACCTGTTCAACCCCACTTCCGGCCTTTCACTTCCGGGTGTGACGCATCCTGCAGAACACAGTTTCCCTTCCCCTCCACCACTCGGGCCACAGCAGGCGTCACCATATTAGTTCCGCCGTAATGCAATAGTGCGCAGACACCGAGGTGAGCAGAAGTGATGTCATTGTAGGGTGGGGCCAGGCGGCCCTGGGCCTAAGTTCATTGGCGGGCCAGCTCCGGGGCCCACTTTGGCCTGCCAGGCAGGGATGATGAGTGAGGTCTGTGTGCCCAGGTTCCTTACCTTATCTGCTGTAACCTTAAGCCTGGGTGAAAATATAAGTGGAACAGGGACCCTATCTCGGCCAAATTCTGTTTTATCATTCTATCAGAAATGGTTTTCCAGGAGCAGGAAATGCACTGGGTTCTACTCTTCTCTCTGTTCGTTGAGATTCCAGTGAGGGTACACTAAACCTGGAACTTTTCAACTGTAGTAGGCCCTAAGATAAAAGTGTGAAACACCTAGACTGCCATTTAGTTCCCAGTTTGAGGAATGCAAAGGCTAGATACAGGGGCAGAGTAACAAATTCAAATTCATCTGGTTAAATTTTGTTGAATCCACGATCCGTCCCAAAATACCAGTTTTTGTTTCCTTACAGTGAGAAACTAGATTTAGATAAGATGTATGTTTAATATGTACAAGTGCTTTTTTTGTCTGGGTTTTTTTTGTTGTTGTTTTTTGTATTGGCCTTGTGATGGTATACATTTAGGTTTACTATGCTTGAGAGACCAAACAGGGAATAAAAGCCTCTAATTTGTAAGCTCCTCACTTGTACAAGCTGTACCCTGGCAACCCACCTACCTTTTTTACCAGACATTGAAGACTATTTTCGTTTTCTTTCCAAACATGTTTTTGTGTGTGTGTGTGTAGCCCTGGCCCTTTTGGAATTTGCTGTAGACCAGACTGGCCTCAAACTCAGAAATTCACCTGCTTATGCCTCCCCGAGTGTTGGGGTTAAAGGCCACCACCACAACCCAACGAAGAATTATTTTTATTATTATTATTTATTTTTTATTCACTTTACATCCTGCTCGCTGCTCCCCTCCCAGGCACTCTCTCCCACAATCCTTCCCTCATCCCCTCTCCCCTTCTCCTCTGAGCTGGTGGGGTACCCCTGGGTATCCCCCCACCCTGACACTTCAAGTCTCTGTGACACTAGATGCTTCCTCTCCCACTGAGGCTAGACAAGGCACCCCAGCTAGAAGAACCTATTCCAGTACAGGCAACTGCTTTGGGGATTTCCCCTGCTCCAGTTGTTTGGGATGACCTGTATGACCACCAAGCTGCACATCTGCTACATATGTGGGGGAGGCCTAGGTCCAGCCCATGTGTGGTCTTTGCTTGGTGGTTCAGATTCTGAGAGCCTTAAGTGTCCATGTTAGTCGACTCGGTTAGTCTTCCTGTGGAGTTCTTATTCCCTTTGGGGCTTGCAATCCTTCCTCCTCTTCTTAAGAGTCCCCAAGCTCCATCCATTGTTTGGCTATGGGTGTCTATATCTGAGTCAGCAGCTGGGTGGAGCCTCTCAGAGGACAATATGCATGGTATGTACTCACTTATAAGTGGATGTTAGCCACAAAATACAGGTACCATGCTACACTCCACCCAAAGAAGCTAAACAAGAAGGCCCAAGTGAGGAAGCTTGAATCTCACTTAGAAGGGGGAATAAAATAGTCATGAGGCAGACGGAGGGAGGGACCTGGGAAGGAGGGGGAATGGGGTGGAGTCAGGATCAGTGTGGGGAAGGACAGGAGATATGGCTAGATAGCCATGAAAATAAATGGAAATCTGCAACTAACAGGGGTGAGGTGTGGGAAAGGGGGCTCTCCAAGACAAGGCAGAGACCTGGGATAAGGGAGGTGCCCAAGAATCAATGGAGGTGACCTTAGCTGTGATTCACACTACACTGGGGATATGGAATCTGAAGAGCTCACCTCCTGTAGCCAGGCAGGAAGCCCAGTGGAGCAATGGTAACACCAATCCACCCACAATTTTCAACCCTAAATTATCCTGTCTATAAGAAATGCAGGCCGGTAGATGGAACAGAGACTGAGGGATGGCCAACCAATAACCCTGCCCAACTTGAGACCTATCCCATGGGCGAGCACCAATCCCTGACATTATTAATGATCCTCTGTTATGCCTGTAGAAAGAAAATTATTCTTAAATTGATTGATCTTGTAAAAGTTGCTGTTCTAGTAATAGGCCATAAGACTGCCGTTTCTGCTTTTGTAATCGAATTTACCTATTCTGCTCAATGGCTGAGACAGCTGCAAGGCACATGCTAAAATTAGGCCTGGCCTACATGAGGACAGAATATATGTAATCTGGTGGTTTTTAGCTTTTTAAGCTTTGATGCTGCATTTTGGGAGTGCTCTCAGTTGCTGTCCTGGTGCTGTGAGTATTTAATAAAGCCTTTTATTAAAATTTATTTATGGTCACGGGGACTCTCTTAGACCCATTACAGCCTCATTCCAGGCTCCATTATTTTATTATTACAGTTTTCTTTTGTTATAGCTATATCTCTACTTCACCTAAATTTCCTTTGGAATAAGTCCAATTATTGTTTTTTAGTTTTTAGCCACCTTGTTAGGTAGCTCAGGCTGGCTCTGAATTCCTTATATAGTTCATCTATCTGAGAAGAGCTGGGATTATAGGGCATATATCACCAGCCCGACCAGAATAAGAGATTAAGAGTAACACACATAGCGTCAAGGTTTCATAGAAAAATAACTTTAGTAAATTCAACAAGGGAAAGGAGTATTCTGGGTCAGTGATCCATTCTGAGAACAGAGCATGGTAACCGGAGGAGACCAAGAAGGCATCAAAGACGGTAATCTTCACTTCCAAGAGCAGGAAAGGATTGTTGCTGAGTTGCCAGAAAAAAGGGTCAAGAATCTTCCTTTTCCTGAAACCTATGGAGGAAGAAGACTCGTTATATTTAACCAAAAAGAATTTCTAGCAGTGTGAGCTGAAATCCAACCCAGGAAGGATGTTTTTCTTATGACAGGGATTCGTGAGCTTCCCCCAAACAACCCTTTATCTCTAACATCAAGGTAACCAGTATCTAATTATTGTCTGGAAGTATGCAAAGATTTCCCAGGACAGAAAATCACTAGCCAAGAAAAAGAAACGGCTAAACTGTACCTCATAAAAATTAAACAAACAAACAAACAAACAAAAACCCAACTTTGTAGCTGGATGTGGTGGCACAGATATTTCTCAAAGAACTCTATACATGCTGGGAATGCTGTGTTCATCCAAACTGTAAGAAACCCAGAGTTCAAGTTCTAAAAACTAGCACACAGACAAAAATTACAAAGCAAAATAGTACCATGAAAAAGACAGCAGAAACAGTATCAGACCCACAGAAATGGTGGATAGCAGAATCACCGTGCACACCCACATAGTGGTTCACAACCATCTTTAACTCCAATCCCAGGGAACCTGACATCTTTTTCTGACCTCTCTGGGTACCAGACATGCAAACACTGCACTTACATACATGCAAACAAAATACTCATACACATAAAATAGTGTTAAATGAAATGATTGAAACATTTAAAGCAACTAATGAGCTAACTGTTCGGATGATTCATGAGGTTTGAAAAAAAATAGTAATAAAGGAGAGGCTGAAGAGATGGCTCGGCTGGTAAAGTGTTGCACAGACATGAAAACTTGAGTTTGGAGTCCTAGGATCCAAAGAAAATGCTGGGTGGTCCACATGTACAGAATGGGCTCTACTAGGTCTGGGAAGCATGGGACAATGGCAAAATGAATGTCCAAATCGCACTGGGTAACCAGCCTAGGCTAAGCTCCAGGCTCAGAGACTCTGCCTCATAAGGTAATGTGGAGAACTGGAAGTGTGATGGCATACATCATCTTTTCCAGCACTCTGGAGGCAGAGGTAGATTGGTATCTGGGAGTTTGAAGCCAATCTGGTCTACAAAGAGTTCTAAGCCAGCCAAGAATATAGTGAAACCCTGTCTCAAAACAGAAAGAGAGAAGGTGGGAGAGAGAGAGAGAGAGAGAGAGAGAGACAGAGAGAGAGAGAGAGAGAGAGAAAAGATATTTAATAAAGCTACCCAATGTCTAACTCTGCCCACCACTTGCACAAATACATGCATACATCCACATGAACACAAATATACTATACACCTATAACACTCACCACCATAAACACAAACAAATTGAAGACAGAATTAATGAGCTGTAAGAAAGATCTGGAGAAATTACCCAGAAGTCAATATAAACAGAAATGGGATGGAAAATACAGAAGATGAGAGATGTAAAAGTCTAATAAGAAATTTGAGGACAGGCTGGAGAGATGGCTCAGCGTTTAAGAGCACTGACTGCTCTGCCAGAGGTTCTGAGTTCAATTCCCAGCAACCACATGGTGGCTCACAACCATCTGTAATGGGATACGATGCACTCTTCTAGTGTGTGTCTTCTGGGGTGTGTGTAGTGAAGCTGCAGTGTACTCATATAAATAAAAAATAAATCTTAAAAAGAATAACAATAAAATAAAAATAATAAATTTGAGGACATGGGGGACAAACAACATTGGAATGAGAGATAATGGCTGATGCATTTCCAGACTGACAAAAGTCAATTCTCAGCTTGGGAAACCTAAGGGGTTGGTATGTGGTTGAGTTGGTAGACTGATTATCTATCCAAAAGCTCAGAGTTGGATCCTCAGAACCATGAACAGCTATGGCAGCACAGGCCTGTAATCCTTGCAAAGCAATGCCTACTTCCTGTGTTTTACATTTTCCTAGTAGTTTTGTTTTGGTGAGTCTCTGTAGCTCAGGCTGGCCTTGAAAGCATGATCCTCCTTTTGAGGCACATGTCACCACACTCACCCAGCTTTCTTCTCCCATATCTCAAAAGGTTTAGATCACTGGCTGTAAAAAGAGTAAGGGGGAACTGTTGAGATAGCTCAATGCTTGAGAGCTCACTCTGCAGAGGATCCAAGTTCAGTTCTCAGCACCCACTTCCAATGGTTCAGAACTACCAGTAACTCCAGCTCCAGGGATCCAAGGTCTCTGGCCTTGGTGGGCACCTGCACATTCAACTATGCACAAACACCTACACATAATTTTAAAAAACAAACATCTTTTTAACAAGCTGGATGCAGTGGCACATGTTTGAATCTCGGCGCTCAGGACACAGAAGCAGGAAACTGCTTCAAATCTGAGGTTAACCTGGGCTGTATGGTTGAGAGTTCAAAGCTAGCCTGGGTAGGTAGTGAGTTCCTGTCTTGAAAAACACCTGTCTTGAAAGTAATAAAAATAAAAAGGGCTACAAACCCCCCTATAATGGACTTGACCAAATGAAATAATCAAGTCTGTCATTGATTTTTGTTGTTTTGCAAGCACTGAAAAGGGGCAAAGGGAGAGAAAACAGTCTCACTTGCAGTTGATACAGGTATAGAAAACAGTCTGTCCTTCATCAGCTGAGCGCATCTGTCTGGTGTGGTATGCCATTCCCTCGTGACCACATCGAGGGCAGCGCCTGTCAATCTAGGAAGAGGCAGAGGGGTTAGGGAGACCAAGTCATAATATGTCTGTGCTTTCAAACAGAAATCAGACTATTGCACTCCTTGGACATTCTCCTGAAACGGAGTGCAAAACCAGGTCTCCAGAATCACCTTTCCATTGCTCTTTTGGAGCTAGTCCTTATCAACTTACCTCTGGTCCCTGGGATTCAGGTCCCTCCTCCACAGACATAGGTATGGTAGCCCCCAGTTTGTTGAACACGACTGAGGTCTTCACAACCTTCCCTTCAAAATCTGCACAGGAAGTAAAACAAACAAACAAAAAACCCAGTAGAAATAGCAAAAGAGGCAACAAATCCCAGCAGCACTCTCCCAGGTGAGCCACATCCTCCCTTTGGGTTTCTTCCCTTGGTCAGTGTCTCGCTGACAGATTCCTCCCTAAGCCCAACCAGTGCTGAGGTCGCCCCCACCGCGGACCCTTCCACCCGTACCGTTGGCTGAGTCTAGCTAGCATACCAGGCCCTCACCTCGCACATCGATGTTGAAGCCACAGCGAGGGCAGATGACAGTATCCTGAGCTCCAGGCAACGGCAGGACAGAGCCACAATCTGGGCAGAAATCCAAGTCTGATTGAAAGCTGGAGCAAGGGCGGGCCAGCTCCATGGCGGATGATAGCTGGGAAAGAGGAGTTCATTAGTGAGGCGCAGGAGTCTGACCTTGAAGGTGGTTTCCCCATCGCTTCCCAGGCGGGAAGTACCTGAGTCCTCCCACTGGGTCCTCAGGCGGCAGCGTTTGGAGTGCTAGGCGTCAGGAACCTGAGCTGCTGAGGAACCTTGTGCGATAGGACGTAGGCGGAAAGCGGATAGAGTCCCGATCCCAGCCGTGGGCTAGAGCGCCGAATCCCAAGGCGCCGAGCAGCGAGTGCACCCGGCGGGCTAGAGCGTCTTCGGGTCCTGGTGGCCGTTGGGCCGTGACGTCATAATTAATGGCGCACATCCTTGAGGCAGCTTAAGGGAGGGAGCCGAACCTCCAGCGGAAGGGAATTTAAAGTGGCACGCAATCGGGGACTATGACGTCGACTAAACTAAGGCGAGTAGCCAGTGTTAGGCCACCCGCTACTTTCCCGCTCCGCACTAATCCTGGACTAAAATTTGCTTTTGTAGAGAATCCTACACATAGGGGAAGGGGGCGGGAACGTCCCCCTAAAACTATAATGATTTTTCCAGAGCAACTGATTCGCTTGGATTGAGAGAACCGCAACTCTTAACGGTTCCCGAGACGGTTTTTTTGTCTTTTTGCGGCTGCTCAGTGGCCAAAAGCAAAGCCAAGAAGCATTCTTGTGCATTCTTTTGGGCCCTCCTAGCCGTTTGTCCCTCGGCTGCACCAGCTTCCTCACGTCGGCTTTGGGCAGTTCTGAGCACTTGAGTCAGCTTCGTCAGGAGTGTGGAATGGTGAGGGTGAAGGCAGACATTTGTGAGGGAGTTTAGGGATTTGAAGGTGGTGCAACTGGTGAGACCAGGGCTCTTCTCTCCCTAGGCACTTGCCAGATAAGGGATGCTAGTTATTAATCAAAAGCACTTATTTGGATTTACTAGGGATTAGGCTTGGCTTTCACTTGCAGACCATCTTCCACTCTCCTAAGCTCCTATTCACCCATGTTTAAATACCTGCCATCCGGTAAGTGAACAATAGGGTAAATATAAAATTGTGTCGTTTCATTGACCTGAAACCTACAGAGTAAGGAAAATGTGTGCTGAAGAAGGACCAGCTTGAAGATGGCGTCCTCAGCTCTCCAGCAGCCAACCTGATTAACATGCTAAGTCTGGTCACATAACTACTTTCTGAAGGACATAAACTGTACTCTTTCATAGAAGAGACCCTTATCTGTCTTCCTATGCAGTTAGTGTGAGATAAATAAACCATGGAGAAGTAGTTAAAACCCTCAGCAAGATGCTGAAGAGGACAGACCCTGTTGTTTTACTTAGGGTTGAAACTGGTGTCATTATGTGTGTTTAACAAACATGTTGCCGAGTCTGTGATGGTTGGACTCTCTAAATTTGACCTGTGTCTTCTTTCAAAGTAGAAATTGAAATTAGCCCCACTTTCCCTTTTAAGTTTAACATTCTTCAGACATCCACCATGGTTTGACTGCTACCTTTATGGCACAAACAGTATAAGGCATGATGTTCCTTTCCCATCAATAGCTCTGTCTATCCAATACATATTCAGCACCTGTGCAAGGGTTAAAGCTGAGACTTGCATAGTTGAAACCTGTGTTCTCTCTTTAATACAGATGAATAGTTAGACTATGGAGAAAGTGCACTGGTCGGTGGTTAAGCCAGGGATATAAAGTCTACAGGATATACCCCTCCAGACTTCATGGAAGACGGGTACATGCTTTAATAAAAAGATGCAGCGTGTCTGCATGGTGGAACATGCCTTTATCCTAGCACTAGGGAAGCTGAGGCAGTCGGGTTGTGAGTTTGAAGCCATCTTGGGGTACAGAGTAAGGTCCAAGCCAGCCTCAATATGCAGCAAACTTCTGTTTCTAAAATAAATATGTCCATGTGTGAGTGGATGCACATGTGTGTGCATGCATGCCTCCTGGGATGAACCCCAGGGCTTTGGTAGGTAAGCCATCTACTACTGAATTATATCCATAACCCTGAGGTAATTGTGAGGAAAAGATCCCTAGCTATTGTGTAATAATGGTTAGAATTTTGAGACTTAGGGTCATAGTACTATATTGGATGCCTTGTGCAAGAATTGAAAGTATGGGGCTGTAGAAATGGCTCAGTAGTTAAGAGCTCTGACTGCTGCCAGAGGGCCCTGGTTCATTTTCCAGTAGCCATGCCACATGGGCGCTCACAACCATCTATAACTCCAGTTCTGGGAGATCCAGTGCTCTTTTCATACCTCCACAATGGCATGCAAGTGGTGTACAAACATGCCCGCAAGCAAAGCATTCATATACATAAAACAAAAATCATTGTTTTGTAAAGAAGAAATGCAAGTGAGGTGGTCATTATTATTTTTTGGAGGCAGGGTCTTATAGTCCAGGTTGACCTAGAACTCATAGTATCCTCCTGCCTAGCCTCCTAAGTGTGGTTACAGCTACAAAACCTCCACGTCAAGCTCTAGGATAGTAATCTTTTCAATCTCAAACAATAAGCAAATATCTAAGAAGGGCTTGAAGTTAAGGGCCTAGTGGTTAAGAACACTCGTTCCTCTTCTAGGGAACCCAAGTTCAATTCCCACTGGCAGCTATAGCCAGCTAGGACAGCTAACAGTTGTAACTCCAGTCCCAGAGAATCTGATGCCCTCTTCTGGTTTCTGAGTGACTACATGCATGTGGTGAACAGACACATGCAGACAAAACAGTAGTACACATTAAGAATAGAAATAAATCTTAAAAGAATGTCTGAGAAGTCAGTGAGACAAAATATTAGGTATTAGAGCCTCTCTACTATTATGAAGCTTATGACTTGTAGATATACATTCAAACGCTTCTAAATTTCAACACCAAAATGTGACTATAGATATAAATAATGGATAATCACTCTTTACAAATATATTTAGGATTACTTCTTTGTTTTGAGTGTTTTGCCTGAATATATATGTGTATACCACACGCATGCATGCCTTGTACCCATGGAGATCAGAAGGGGGTGTCTGATCCCCTATTACTGGAGTTACAGATGGTCATGAGCCATGTGGGTGCTGAGACCTGAATGTAGGTCCTCTGAAAGAGTAGCCAGTGCTCCTAATCACTGAGCCATCTCTCCAGCCCCAATAGTGTTTGATTTCTAAAAATAAATAAATAGATAAATAAATAAATAAAAATTAAATCTATTCTTATCTCATGTTACATCCCAACTGCTGTTTCCTCTCCCTCCTCTCCTCCTAGTCCTTCCCTTCTCCCTTCAGAAAAAGGCGGCCTCCCAGGGATATAAACCAAACATGGCACATCATGATAAAGTAAGACTAGACACATCCCCACATATCAAGTTATTAAGGCTGGGTGAGGCAACCCAGTAAGAGGAAAAGGGTCCCAAAATCAGGAAAAGAGTTAGAGATGCCCCACACACCCACTACACAGATACTGTTAGGTGACTCACAACACTACCAAGCTATATAACCATAACATATTTGCAGGGGACCTAGTCAGACCCATACAAGACCCCTGATTGTTGGTTCAGTCTTTGTGAGCCCCTATGAACCATGGTTGGTTGATTCTGTGGGCCATTTTCTTGTGTCCTTGACCCTTCTGGGTTACACAATCCTTTCTCCTCCTCTTCCATAGGATTCCCTGAGCTCTACCTAATATTTCGCTGTGGGTCTCTGCATCTTCTCCCATCAGTTGCTAGATGAATGCTAGTTAGGATTATGCTAGGCTCCAGTCTAAAAGTATATCAGAGTATCATTAGGAATCATTTCATTGACTTATTTATTTTGGTTTTGGTTTTTCAAGAGAAGATCTCTCTGTGTAGTATTGGCTGTTTAGAAACTAACTTTGTAGACCATAGCTGGCCTTTGACTCACAGAGAAGCCTCTGCCTCCAAAGTGCTGTAATTAAAGGCACGCACCATCACCCCCAGTGACTTTAAATTCCTTTTTTTAATAGTATTTGGTTCTATCCTAGGTCCTTGGTCTATCCAACATCTGGTCTCTTGCCCTCCAGGCGGCGTCAGGCATGAGATTTCTCTCCTATGATATGGTTTAAGATTTATGTATATGGGTATTTTGTCTTCATGTACATAAGAAGAAAGCATTGGATCCCCTGGGGCTATAGTTATAGACAGTTATGAGCTGGTGTGTGGATTCTGGCAGTTGAACTCAGGGCCTCCAGAAGATCAGCCAGTGCCCATAAGCACTGAGCCATCTCTCCAGCCCCCAATAGTGATTGATTTTTAAGTGAGTTGTAAAAATGAAAACTCCACAGAGAAAGGGAGAATCACTGTGATGACGTGTACTAGCAAGACTTAATAGAGACCAAGAGGCTTATCTGTCAAAGGTGACTTACCTATAAAGGGCAGGTAGCTGACATTTACTGAGAATTTGCAATGTAATCTGTTTATACTTAGGTCACATTCATTCTTTATGACCCTGAGAGGCAGGCCCTTTATAAATAAGGAAACTGATGTGGGAGGTAGTTGGCTTTCCCTGCACCATAGTAGAAAATAGTAAAATTATGGTTCAGTTTCATTCCTGCCAGTCCTCAAAGCCTTTGCTTTTGACTATAGTTTGAGGGTTCCCAACCTGTGTGCTGGATAGCTTCAGTGGCTTAAATACGACCTCACAGTAAACTGAGCTTTGAGCAGGAATGACTCATAAAAACTTGGTGGTCTTCACTTGAGGTGCCATCAGCCTGATAAACAAACCCAGAGGGCCACAAAAGCTCTGCCTGCAGAGTTTCAGCAGGGAATAGTCTCAAAATGGATTTAGGGTGAAGGATGATTAACAGTGTTAGTCAGTCAAGCAGAGGGCCAGATGATCAAACAGGAATAGAATTTCAATACAAAACAACTGAAGATGCTGTATGTGCTGATAGAAGCACAGAAGGCCTGGCTGGACAAAGTGCAGAAAGACAATGAACTGGCCAAACGAGAGACTAGAATTATTTCAGAAGACAAAAAAGACTTGGAGACTGAACAATCTGGTCTGGGTGTCCTTAGGCCACCCCTTACCCAAGAGCCTATTTCCTTCCTCTGTCCGTGCCAATTAAATGATTCTGAGTGGTTTACATTGAGTCCACAGCAGAGGTATGCTTTTAGTTCATATATAAGAAATGATCGTTGTTTTTTTTTGTTGTTGTTTTGTTTTGTTTTGTTATGTTTTTGTGCCACAGAAAATGCAATGTTTTCTCAATGGAGAAATGGCCCTTGTTCTTGGCCAAAACATTGAGATCTTTGGATGATGGGTGAGCAAACACATGGTATCTCCCACACTCCAATCTACCTTTGCTTTTTTTTATCTTTTAGATTGGCTTGGGCAAAAGAATCCAGAGACCCTAGGATTTCAGAAGGTCAATGGTCTCCACTGGAGAAAAGGATCCTGGTAAATAATCTGTATATTCTACAGTATGGAGCTACTTAGAAAAGGGACCCAAAATTTAAAATCCTTCTGCACAGGTGACCCTTTGAGGCATTACTCAGCTGCCACTCTTGTAGAGTAAATTATTCCAGACCCATATACTTTAAAAACTAGTTATTGGTTGGTGTTGGGTACTATATACTTTGAGAACACCCAGGCTTGCCTGGAACATGAGATGTAGAGTTTGAACTAAAGTAATTAAAAGGGGTGGGTGGATGTGTGTTCACCTGCTTTTGACTTCAGAGTTCTGGGATTAAGGTTTGTGATACCACTCCTGGCCCAAGACTCCTTCCTTATAATAGTATTAGGAAAGGTAAACTTCTTTTAAATGTGTTTAACAGAAAAATTACAAAATTCTGAAACTCACTTTGACAGAGTGTTGGTGGAGTGCATACAACAGCAGCAAGACACTTGGTATCTCAGAAATGCCATGAGGAGAGCAAAGCACTCTGCAAGGAACAAGCTCATTCTCTTGACTACTGGCTTGCAAAAGCAGAGTCGTATTATAATAAAAGAATAGTGGACATGATCAAAAAAGACACATGTGGTGAAACAAAGGCAAAAGTGGAAGAGGAACCATCACCACCACCATGCACAGAGAGACAGAAACAGCATTATTGGGTGCCGGAGAGAGAGAAGAAGCAAATAGAAAGGCACATTCGTAGAACAGGCCAGGCCAGAGAATTTAAGGACAAACCCTGGGGACAGCCACAACTCTTCAGTGAAACACCACTACCCAAAATTATGCTAGAGAAGCAGAGCATCCCGAAAACACAGAAAAGAAGGCAAGCACTTGAGAGAGAACTGCTTCAAATTAAAGATCACCAGGAGCGCATGATTCGAGGGAGGGAGCTTCTACAGCAAAGACTCAAAGAAAGAATCTTGAGAAAAAGCCTGAGCCAGATCCCCCTTCCTGAGAAGCGCGATCGAGTGAAGAAACAGAGAAAAGAGTTTGAGAGGGTAGTTGCATACCCACTTTTCCAGCCATCCAGTACCAGTCGGATTAAAGTGGATATTCTTATAGAAAAATCTCACAAAGAGGAGGACTTGAGCCCAATTATAAAACCTTTTAGAAGGAGATTCTTAGCTGTACCGCCCTTTTTGAGAACACAAATAGGAAAAATAAAGGATCTGTAAAGTTTCAGAGCTTTACTGATAGAACCATGTTTCTTTTTTTGTTTGTTTGTTTTTTGAGACAGGATTTCTCTGTGTATCCCTGGCTGTCCTGGAACTCACTCTGTAGACCAGGCTGGCCTCGAACTCAGAAGTCCGCCTGTCTCTGCCTTCCAAGTGCTGGGATTAAAGGCGTGCGCCACCACTGCCCGGCACCACGTTTCTTTTTAATTTCTTTCTTTTTGGGGGGTGGGTAGATGGGTGTGGGGAGGGTGGCCCTGGCTGTCATGGAACTCACTGGCCTCAAACTCAGAGTTCTGACCGCCTTTATCTCCCAAAGCCTGGGATTAAAGGTGTGCACCTTTACCACCTGGCTGAAAACATATAAACATGTTTCTTATATGAATCTATCTTTTATGTTCCGGTTGTCTGGGTTTTTTGTTTGTTTGTTTTTGTTTTAAAGGTTTATTTATTTGATATATATGAGTAGTCTATCTGCAAGTATACTTGCATGCCAGAAGAGAGGGCATTGGATCCCATTACAGATGGTTGTGAGCCATCATGTGGGTGCTGGGAATTGAACTCAGGACTTCGGGAAGAGCAGCTCGTACTCTTTAACATTGAGCCGTCTCTCCTGCCCTGAGTAGTATGATTTCTATTACACACATACATAGTTAGCAAATAGTCTGGGGTTGAAAGTTTGCCTAGCTATTTTCTAATTTGTATTTGTTCAAAAATGTTTAGATTAGCCGGGCAGTGGTGGTGAATACCTTTAATCCTGGCACTCGGGAGGCAGAGGCAGGCAGATTTCTGGGTTGGAGGCCAGCCTGGTCTACAAAGTGAGTTCCAGGACAGCCAGGGTTGTACAGAGAAACCCTGTCTCGAAAAACAAAACAAAACAAAACAAAAAGTTTAGATTATATCTCTTTGTTGTGTGTGAGTGGTGTATGTATGTGTGCATTGCATGTGTTCGTGTGTGCATGTACATGTATATGTCCATGTGTTCATGTGTGTGCCTCTGTGTGTATGTGTGTGTGTGTGTGTGTGTTTGAGAGAGGGAGAGAGAGAGAGAGAGAGAGAGAGAGAGAGAGAGAG